>JARSSU010003598.1:0-40731 GCA_029619165.1 Eurosta solidaginis
AAACGTCGATAACAAATCGATAACACACGAATAACAAATCCATAACATTTTGATAAAAAATTTAATATTCCTATAGTAAAATCGATAACTTTTCTATGAAAACGATAACTCGTAGATAACAAATAGATAAATTTTAAATAAATAATCGAATAACTTTTTGATAATAAGTCATTGCGCTATTTTCAGGAAACAAATTTATAACTTTCCGATAGCAAATTATAAACTTTGATAACATATCCAATAACTTTTCCATAAAAAATATAAATACATCGAGAATAAAACGAAAACTTGTAGAAAAATAAATCGACAATTAATCGATAACCTTTGGTATCGATAACAAGTTTATTAAACTTCGATATCAAATCTCGTTTATACGTCGTGATAACTTGTTAATAAAAACCGATTACTCATCTTTAAGAAATGAATACCAAGCCATATACACGTCCAACCGATAACTCATTGATACGACCTAAACACTCCATCGCCCAGCTGTAGTCGCTCATACAACTCCACCACGAACATTGTTCCCACGTTACGTTACAATGTAGTGACGCTTGCATTCTGGATTATCCTATACCGTGAGAAAAGGTGTTTGCAAATCAAAAATTTTATGTATTGATACAAGAAAAAAATTAAAAAATTTGAAGGGCATAGTTTTCAATTTCACTCCTCTATCAGATACCTGTTAGGTACCGAGCTTTGACACGAGTACCTGCGTTCACACTGGCTTAATGCAGAGTCAAGCTCGTAGAACGATATAGACAAAAATACATAAGTGTTTAATAAAATTATTAATTACTGGTCATGAATTTTAATTGTTTCTGCTATTTCTTCGTTTATTTGAGTGATTTTGTGTGCTCTTAAGTATTAGCATTAAAGATTGTCTTCTGCGATCGCTTAAGTTTACGTACTGAAATTTGAGTTGAATTTACGTACTTATTCCCAATACAGGTTTCGATAGTTTTTTATGAGTTCGTACACTTAGGAGGTCTACGCTATACAAGAGTACAAGAGTTTAACAGAGTACACAATCGACTTGTAGCAATGACCGCCCTGACTTATGTAACACCAGCCACTTTTTAATCAATTCACTATGGCCATGAATTAAAAAAATTTTAATAAGTGGTTGCAAGGTAGTCATTAAGGCCATTCCCTAGACAAACGCCAAGAAATTAGAATGAATGATGGCGGACAAAGAGATTATATTGCTAGATCGCATACATACATAGCATTAAATGAAAAGTAAACCCTTTATAAAGTCGGTACAGCTCCAAGAAGTGGTCAGCCCTTAGACGTGTATATAATAGATAAAAACAATTTAAGTTTATAGCCATTTTTTAAAAAAAAGTGTTTTGCTTTTAATTAAATAGCATAGAAAGTAGCAAAATTAAGTTAGCAACAGGCTTGGTGGTAAAAGTGGCCAAAGTTTTGGTTGATAGCTACAACCAGCAATCAGTGTAGCATAGAGCTGCCAAGCTTCCCAAAAAATATGTAATTTTTTAAATGTCATCCTTTGCTGCGAGCACAAGCTTAAATCGGTCAAGGGTTGGACTTTGTTTCTTTTGCATAACTTATGCCTTACTTTGAAGGAAGCCAATATTTTTCTATGACTGACAACTGCGAAATTTCTTTAGTTGGGAGAGAAAAAACAAAGGCGATTAAAAAATCTGCAAAAATTTGAAAAGAATCATAGACATCCAAAGGATAGGTTTTATTTATCAAAGAACATAATTACATTGTGACTATGCAAAGATGTTGTGAGTATAAAAATTATGTTTATATTTAGATGCAAGAGAAGAAGATCAATATAAATTCATCGAAAATATATCACTTCTTTTTCACTTTTGCTACAAAGAATTTTTTATTCGCATATCGCCTCACTCGAATTTCAGCAGATTACCTCACCTCGTGATACCTTTGATTAAGTCTGCATTCACTGCCATATATTGAATAAATATTTACAATACAAAAATTATTAATAAATAACAAAGAAAAGGTAGGCATGAAGAACAGAAGAGAAAGTCCTTATGAAATGATGGTTAAGTGGTATGTATGCAAAGTAAAATTAATATATGAAGTACAGTGGAATGCAGCAAATATATGCACAACAACATAAACCATACATACGCACGCAAATGAAAACGACCTCATACGCGTGGTGCTCTCGGCGGCAAAGAAACAGTGGTGGTGAATGAATGTGTTAGCGTACGGTTGAATTAAGCCAGAGTGAGGGTAAGAAATTTGTAGATGAGAGGGGGAATGGCCCATATTGTATGCCATTTTCACCGGAAATCGAACAAAAATGCTTTTAATAATCGAGCGAAACACACAGGCCGCAGTAGTTCCATTTATTGTTGCATCTTTTACCGTTACTACCGCTCTTTATCGACATTGCTGTTGTTATTGTAAGGTACACCAATGCAGCTGAGTGATGCGCATCCTATCGCTAATACAAACACACGGCACCAAATTTGTTAATATTTTGTGCATTATAAATGCCGTTGGGACGATCCTTCTGAATTGAGCAAATGAGCGGCAAAGACGCCACAAACCGGTGCACACAAATATGTACAGAGATGGTGGCTAACGTATACGGTCACTATGGATCGAAAAATGATGGCGTTCCTGTTTCGGACAATGTGATGAAATGCCTTGTTATGCTTTTGCAATCTAGTATATTAGATACACATATAAGATCTTCAGAAGCAGTACTGAACGCCAACAGTTGCGCAGCGTGCTGTGTAGCAAATAAAAATTCACCTTAAAATACACATAGCGTGACTAATAGTGGAAAAGTGTTTGCAAGTCCACAAAATACAGAAAATATATCATAATATTGCACTTTTGTATGATTTCTGTATAAGTGTGAACGGATAAAGTATCTATTTTGGTGGGGCGGATCGACTGGATTATAACATACACTAAAAGACAAAAACTGTAAATCCTCGAAACGGGTCAATTCAACTGAAATTTCTGTTAATTTTTATCCATCGCAACAAGATATGAATCAAGCTGCGCAAAAAATCGTGATCTCGTATTGACGCGTTTTAGTAGATCGAATGAGTGTTGCGATAGCTTTGTACGAAAGTACCTCTGTGTTGCCATGTATATAATAACTGTATAGCGCGATAACCTCCGAAGAGATCTAAGGCCGAGCTCTATTCCAATCTGCGTCGTGCTGCCTCTTGATATTTCCTCTACAATTGCCCTACGACCTACATGTTTATGCGGACTCCGACGGCATCTACAGGGCAGATAGTTTTCACTGAGAGCTTTTTCATGACAGAAATACCTCGGAGCGCGTGTGTGTGAACACTGCCGGGGGGCGACCCCTGCTTAGAAAATTTCTTTTTATTGAAAACCTATTCAAAATGTCACACCGCGTGGCACTTACTAACCGAACGTCAATGGGCTTACATCAACTATGTTGGCACATATTAAACATTATACACTTTATTATTTTGTTTTATTAAACACAATTCACCAATTTTGTTATTTCTATAATTTATTGCTACTCAGCTGAGGTCAGCGCTCACTACAGTATATTTCACACTTTGTTCGCATAGCGGTACTCGTAACGGCATGAAACGATCGCGATAGATATTGACTTCTGTAGTATCAAATGATCTGGGAGAAAAAGAGAAATTCGTGTTAGACAGCGTCCGTCTGTCCGGCCGTCATGTACCACGATCTCAACTTGAGTAATATTTTAAGGTATCTTGGTGAAATTTGCTATGTATGGTTCCTTGGTGGCTCATCTCAGATCGCTATTAAAATGACGAAATCGGACTACACCACGCCACTTTTGCGATATCAAAATTTCGCCAAAAACTGTGCCATACCGGAAGTGTGCGATATTCATTGCAAAGACGGATAAAGCGATGAACTTGGTAGGTGCGTTGACCTTATGACGCAAAAAGAAAAATATAGAAAATTTGGACAATGGGCGTGCACCGCCCACTTTTAAAGAAGTCATTTAAAAGTTTTGCAAGCTGTAATTTGCAGTCGTTGAAGATATATGATGAAATTGAGTGGGGCACGTTACTCTATTCCTATATGTGTGCTAAATAAAAATATATCGAGAATCGATGACGACATGCCCACTTTTAAAAAATTTTTTTAAAGTCAAAATTTTAAAAAAATTTAATATCTTTACAGTATAAAAGTAAATTATGTCAACATTCGACCTCCAGTATGATAAAAAAAAAAAAAAAACCAACCCCAAAACAACCCCCCCAACCCCCCACCCACAACCACCACAACCACCCACCACCAACAAACACAACCCAAACAACACCCAACCCACACCCCCAAAAAACCAAAAAACCAAACCCCAACCCCAACAACACACCACCCAAACCACCCCAGTAATGATATGGTGGCAACAAAATACAAAGATAAAAGAAAATTTCAAAATGGGCGGTAACTCCGCCTTTTTCATTTAATTCGTCTAGAATACTTTAGTGCCATAAGTCGAACACAAAATTTCCATCCTGTGTGAAATTTTGGTAGGAGATAGATTCTATGACAATAAAACTGTTTTCTGTGAAACAGGCTGAATCGTTGACGCCACGCTCAGTTTTTATACACAGTCGACCGTCTGTCCTTCGCGCGGCCGTTAACAGATACTTGCGCAAAAACGATATATCTTAACTAACTTAGTTGACGTACTTGATCTGAAGTCACTTTATCTTGTATAAAATATGGCGAAATCTCGACTATGATCCCACGCCACTTTCACGATTCGAATTACGAAAATGAAAAAATGCCATAATCTGTACCAAATATGAAAAACGATATGAACATGTAATCTGATTTGTTTATTGACGCAGAGTATAACTTAGAAAAACTGTGGTAAATGGGTGGTGCGACGCTCCATATTAAGTAGAAGACATAAAAAGTTCTGCAGGCGAATAGGTAACCCTTGGAATCTTGGCAGGAAGACTGCTTGCGTGGTATGTACTATAAGATAGCTGAAATAAAAAGAGTGATGAGCGTGTAGGCACGGTGCTAGTGTACGAGATGTATGATATCTGCTGGGTCAGGGTGCGGGGCGGAGTGTCTCGGCTGGATGTGTGTGTCAACATGTCTCAGTGTAGAGACGCTGACGGGGTTCACATATACAATACCCGCCTCATTAATACTTTTATTTGATACCCATATCGTACAAACACATTCTAGAGTCACCCTGGTCGTCCCCTTATTGCGATATGCTGCTCGAAGGGGCGTCCCACCTATAGAACTAAGGTCCACTACGTTTTTATAATCATTACACACATTTCATTTGATACACATGTCATACCAACACATTCCAGCGGTTACCCTAGGTTCACGTTTGCTTAAAGTGATTTTCCCTGCATTGTTGTCTCTCAAACTCTCAGTCTGAGTATGTATGTTCGGTTACACCGACATTAGACCTGTCCTATTTGTGTTGATTTATAGTTTTTTGAACTTAGCTTTGCACAGAGAAATGGAATAGTAGTCACAAAGTCTGATTCTCAATCTCTCTCAGTTGCAGCCGCTCATTCTCAATTTCTTCTCTCGCATAGTAGTTGCCACACTTCATTGTTTCGAACAATGACTTGTATAATGTTTTTGACATACATTTTACATAGAGACAGTTATAGAAAATGTAAAGATCAAATCGCTAGAAAGTAATTCAGACACTGGAGTAACTTACATGTAATTCGCAAGTTTAATTTTCGTACACTTTGATTAGAAACCGATTCAAACAACATAACTCTACCTTTCATTTTGTCGGAAACATCACACTTAAAAAGATGTTTTTTATTATCTTTTATGATTCGTTATCGTGAGTGAAATTCATGAAACTTGATAAAATGCATTACTAACTTTGAAAAAGTCCTGTTCGTTCAAACAAAGCTTTTGCAACAGAGGGCGCCATTTGCATTTCACTTGGAGGAGTAGTTCCGATATTGTACCGATAAATAGGTGTCGCGTATCGTCATAATTTTTTGCACAGTAATTCAGAAAAGGGTTTGTCGTTTTGTATTGATAACTGAAAACTATTTGTTTTTGTTGTTTTCCATTTTGTGTGTGACGATTTGTTGGTTTTACTTAGTTTGGTATTTCTTTAACAGTGGCATCATCGTCATAAGTACAGAGTATAGAAGCGCAGTGAGCGTAAAATTCTATTTGAAATTTGCTCATGTATTGACTATTGATCGCTTCTGATGACCAGTGAGGTCAGTTGTGTTAACAGAAAATCAGTTAGATTGACCAGGAATCTGTCAATTTACAGAATTTTGTTACTTAAGAGCGACATTTTCTCTTCTGCTGAATGACTAACTAATTTGTTTTGACAAGACTCGGTCGAATTAACCGTTTTCGATCAATTTCACCGAATCCGTTAGTCGAAGAACAAAACCAATTTGTTGATTTTACTAGCACCATTTCTTTCAATGTAGTCGCCTTTTTGTCATAAGCATAAATAAGTAAAAATCGTTCGTCAGGCAAACAAAGACGCAGTGAACGTCTCGATCTTTAACGGAATAACCTATGCACTCATACGATAACATAAGGCAATGCCAACACAGTCATCGTTGAAGCAGCACAGCATCCGCCTCCGATCTCCAGAGAGTCACTATCGTTTAAAAGTCCGTCGTACAAGTTCTAAAATTCAAAGCACGCAACATCAGTATGTGTACTTCTGCCCAATAGGACTTATCACGTTTATTGATTATTACGTTATGACACACACCTGTTCACACTTGCTACCAAAAGCCCCGGCACATAAAGCAATGTTCTTCAAATAGATGCGTTTACTCAATCTATGCATTATGAGTAGACTGCCGTCTGGAGAACAGCAGATTGAGCGAGCACTATGCACCATCTGTGCATGAAAAAGTAGCTTCATCTCGCTATGTATATCCTCTCTTGGTGAAAGCAGGCCTAAGAACCGACTTTGATATTTGCTTGTGGCTTAGGGTGCTTTCACGACTGCAAACGTAAATTATTTTCCTTCTCATATTTTTCACAGTAAAACTGCAATTTAATACATATTGTATAATGAAAAAATGTGCCTTTATTAATAGTACTTCACGACATACACATCAAACTGTGGCAACGAATAGCGTGCTTATAACCAACTGATTCATAGTCTCATGAACACTCTACTATCAAATAATATGCTCTTAGCTCGCTAGATAGTCGTCTTGTTCGAACTGCTTGACTACTCAATCCATACATCTAGGCTCTTCTATTTGTCAGAACTTACCAACTAGTTCGTGTGTTTTTTAGGTTCTCCATATGGTTTCTGACTCGTTTACATTGTCTACTTTTCAGCGTCTCTCAGATGTTGGAGTTTGTAATTTACAGATCCGTCGTTCGCACACATTCCCTATGCCCGATAAGTAAATGTCATCTGTGTGTGACATCTCTCGCTGCTTATAGTATGTATCTACATGATTTGATACTGACGTCAATAGTACCGCTTACATGCCGTTAGCATCGCCTTAGTGATGGTCTAGCTTCGTAGATGCTAATGTGTCGTGACAATAATGAATAGGACAGCCAAATATGTTAGCAGTATATCTTCTTGTATAGTGGAATGTTTTTGATACAGTTGATGTTGCAATTTTTTTACTGTGTGCTAAGCCTGAGTTCCTATATGTATCATCAACGTTACGTCTTGCGTGTGTGTGGGCGATGTACTGGCAGTGCATAGCGACTGCGATGAACGCATTTATATGAAACTTCATGTGTATCCGACACCTTATCTGCCAATGCTCCTACAGCGTACTTATGCATAGTGTATGTAGAGAGTTTCGCGATGTGAGTTTTTGAGCGATAGCGGTTTTCATTTATTGATGGCGTAGATGTACTACTACGAAGAGTTCCTGCAGCAGATAGTAATATTGGCGAAGGACAGTCCTGGATATTTATAACGTATCAAGGAATCGGATATTTTTAATATTATTAGCTCAATTTCAAGTACAGGAGGGATCAAAGGAGCTGTATAGTATTGAATCAACATTGCGTTGACACCTCGGAAGCCCTGGATTAATATGAGGGCGATTTAGAACTCCCAGATTCATTATCCATTTCAGAAAGGTCATCTTCTGTCTAAAGACATTACCATCACATAGACATTTCAAAGGGTACTATGTATTTTCCCCGAATATGTATTGCAAAGCTTGATTCACCGACACTATAGTATATTGGATCCCCACCAAATCTTTGACCCTTTACGATCTTTTATAGACTATCACGTGATTGACAATGAGATCTCTGATAGTGCTATAAATTCAATCCAATCATTTTTGCTATTTTAACAGGACAGACAGGATACGGGATATTTAAGATTTTAACCCAGATTTGAAAAATTTACAGCAGCGAACACGAAAATAGCTGTGGCAATTTTTAATAATTTCGTGAAAAACACCGGCGTATAGCTTTACTTTTTTTGCAAAATGCTGAGACACTTTCGGAAAAAATAAATGCGAATTTGAAAGTAACATATACCTAGTTAGATTTAATTGATGGGGCTACGAAACAGCATAAAAAAGGTTGGACATTTTCGCAGTTTTTTGGAGTTTTGGAATTTTTTGGGACTGTACAACAGCAACTTTCTAATAAAGTAACCGTGCTATTTTTGAAAGGTGGAATCGCATATAAATAAATATTTCTGATTACTTAATGATCATTAAATAAATTTTAAAATTTAAATTGCTTCAAATAAATGTTTTCATACATTTAAAGCAATAAGGGTAATCCCCGCTTAAAACTCATACAAATATTTCTGATTACGCTAACGGTGGGGAGTGGAAGTGTTCTTATCTGAACAATGGGTTTAAATGTTTTGTATACATATTGCTGACGAATATTAGCAACACTAAGGCATACTATCATCTCTAAGCCGATACTAAGCAGTCACCGGTATGTACATAAACAATCAACCATTACGTCTACAGATATGCACATACAAGCAGCGGACAGATACGCACAAACACACAAAAGTATGCAATCATTGGTGGTAGTACTACTCACATAAACACGCGCATATTGCTATGCGAGAAGCTATAAATGTGCATCTGTAGTTTATAGCTAGTATTTTATAGCTGGTAACTAAGTAGTAAATTCTAGAAGAAGAAACGCCTAGAAGTATGCGAACGAGGAAACCGAGAGTATAAAAGCAGCACAAGCTGAGGCATGAGCAATTCAGTTGGTTTAAGCACGCTATTGGTTGCGAAGTATAAGTGTTATTGTACTTTCAAGTACTCTAATATAGACCATTTTGCATAATTGAATATTGGAGTTATTTATTCAACAAGTAAGCGATACGAACGTGAGTAGAAGGTAGCAAATAAGTAGAATTCCAGTAATTCGTTACAATTAGTGTCAGAAGAGGATTGTTGAATAAATTCTGAAGATTTCGAATACAACTTGGACATGGCAAAGTTAAGTGAATTAAGGATCCAGCAACTGAAAAAGGAGTTGGAGAACCGTGGATTGAATACAACCGGCAATAAGATCGACCTTCAAGCACGGCTACGGGAGGTAATGTAGTTGAAGGATTGAATGTGGACGAGTATGCCTTTTATCCTGATGTGGAAGAGCCAGCGACTAAAGGAGGAGATGATAGAGACTCCGAATCCATTGGCAAGTGTTGACACTAACGCGATACTAGCAGTGTTGAAGGAATGTCGTCATAAATTCCATCACAATTGGAATCCCAAGGAGATCCAGATTGAAGCCCCAGGAAAGACAAATGTTATCTCAACTGGAAGAACAGAAAACATATATGGGCATCCCAACTGGATCGCAGGAGACACGCATAACATCAAAGATTGAAGCACAAAGTAAAACGCGTATTTCAGAATGTGACACAGATTACATGAAAGATGGAAACACAACTGAAGAACAAGAGGCACGCATAACAGTACAACTCGAAGTGCAAGAGGCGCGTATATCATCAAAACTCGAAGCGCGTATGGACGAGAAAATAACGCAGTTTGAGGAAAAAATCGAAGCCGAGGTGGATGCTTTGAGAGGTCGTATACAGCAGTTGCAAACAAATCGCTCGGCTGCTTCAGCACGCAATACGAAGGTAAAAACTCCCTCTTTGACGCTTCAGTTCCTTTCCAGGTCTTTAAGCTACAGTTCGAGAAGACTGCAGCAGTGAACAACTAGAATGCGGAGGATAAAATTGCTGCAATGTTCGTAGCGTTGAAAGGACCTGCTGCTGATATTTTACAGACTATTCTAGAGCACGAACGGAACAGTTATGAAGCATTGATGGGCGCACCAGAGAGGCGTATACGGAACCGAGCATAGGAGACAGATATACCAAATGGAGTTACTGAACCGCTTCCAGAGGCCTGGTGAAACGTTGCAAGAGTTTGCGTCGGATGTTAAAAGGCTGGCACATTTAGCGAATGTGGACGCACCCGTGGAATACACCGAAAGGGTAAAAATCCAGAGCTTTATTAATGGAATATGGGATGTCGAAACGAAGCGAGCGACATACGCAAACCCAAAACCTACATTCACAGAAACGGTATCACATGCTCTTATTCAGGAAACAGCATTGCTTCTGTGTAAGCCAGCTTTCAAAGCACGCCGTGTGGAGGTAGAAAGGCCAGACTGGGTGTAACACAATTTTGGAAGCACTAAAGGGAGCACAACAGAAAAATGTTGGAGTTATGAAGTGTTTCAAGTGCGCTAACCCAGGTCACATTGCACGCCATTGCAGCACCGATCCTGGTAGTTCCAACTTGGCTGGTCGTAAACGTAAAGCTGGAGGAGATAAGCAAGAGCGAGTCAGATGTAAATATCGAACACTTGCCCCAGCTATTGAATGTCCTGTGATATCTATCTCGCAAATGGAAGAGCAGTCTTACCATCAAAGGAAATGTGGATGGCAAGGAGCGTGTACTGACTGTAGATACGGGCGCATCTCATTCCTTAATCCGGTCTGAATTGGCCAACAGGAGAGTAAAGCATTACCCGGAGCAAAGTTGCGTACGGTCACTGGCGGGTATAACAAGTCCAGGGGGAAGTGATATGTGAGGTCTTAATTGGAAAGGTCACGATTCTACACAAATTCGTTGTGGCGGAGATTGTTGATGAAGTCATCTTTGGAGTGGACTCTTAGTTGACCATGACATCAGGATCGACATGCAACGGAGGAATATGCGTTACAAGAACCAGGTATACCACTTAACTTCAGTTTGGAGAAGGGTTCAGCAGTAAGCAGTGTTGGTGGAGGAGATTCAACAGAGACCACCAAAGGCAGTAGATCGGACAAATGTTGATGGATCGAATGGGTCAAATAAAATGAAATCAAAAGTACCTGAGTGAGAAACACTGGCATTGGCAAAACCAAATGACGCACAAAAACGAAGGAAAGAATTTCCCAGAACGAATGCGAGGGTAGTTTCAGCCAGGCGCACTACTGTTGTGAAACGTGGAACGATACTGATTATGCGAAGCCAATCCGTCAAGCGCAAGCTCTACGAAGCAGTTCATTGGCCAAACACCAGAGTGCGAGGGAACGAATCAGAATAATTAGTATTAGGACGAAACACAGGTACGACAAGAACAATATTCGGAAGGTTTCTGGAGGAGATTTGGCACTGCGTATACAACCCTCACCGGCGGAGGTGTCCATCTAATTTTGGTGCAGTGGGAAGGCCCTTAAAAAGTTGTGAGAGAGATCAGTGATACCACTACCGTATACAAACCATTGGAAACCACGAATAGAAGGGTAGTTCATTTGGAGATGCTAGCAGCGTCCCGATCAGACTTAGGTGCAGGGCAGCATGACGAATATTAGCAACAGTAAGGCATACATATCATTCTAGCCGATACTAACAGCCACCGTTATGTCCATAACAAATCATCATTATGTTTACACATAGGCACATACAAGCAGCGGAGAGATACGCAACAAACACATGCATATATCTGAGACACTCAATCAATGGTGGTAGTATTACTCACATAAACACGCGCATATTGCAATGCAAGAAGCTATAAAACGTGCATCTGTAGTTTATAGCTGGTAACTAAGTAGTAAATTCTAGAAGAAGAAACCCTAGAAGTATGCGAACGAGCACGGAAACGAAGAGTATAAAAGCAGCACAAGTTGAGGCATGATCAATCCGTTGATTAAGCACGCTTATGGTCTGCGAAGTATCAGTGTTTGTTTGTACTTCCAAGTAGTCTAATAAGACCATTTGCATATTGAATACTGAGTGATTATCATACAATTTAGCGATACGAACAGTAGTAAAAGGTTGCAATAAGCATAATTCCAGTAAATCGTTACAATAATCTACGACCTGACGCGACTTTTCAGACAGCAGTCCACTCGTCCGTGTACCGCGACAAATATGGTGGTTTGATGGATTTGCTACAAATCTCTGAACATACGCGTTGTTGAACACAGCTCCCTGTGTCATATTAAGCAAAACTAAAGCTGGTCGCTACTCAGAGGAGCACCAGCATGACCTCCAGCACGAACCGTCAGTAGCGGTAGCAACGTGAAAAGTAAATATATCTACGAAACAATTGATATTGCATGCTGTTCAAATGTAGTGTTCGGAATGTTTGTGCTGTGTGATATACTCCTACCAGATCAGTGAGACCACCAAATTGAACATAAAGCAAAGAAGAGGAGCGTTAGGAATACTGCCGGCACTTTGGCAAGTGTGGTCAGTATTTTTGTGTTGTAAATGATATTTTTGTTATATTCAATGGATTTCGCCGCTGGGTTCGGTATGCAATGCAAATAATAAGCTTATGAAAATTTCATTATTTCAGTAAATTCTTGCGAAAACCATCCACATCGAAGTTGCCTTACATGCCATGAATGTCACACAGCAGGGCAGCTGTCTGAGGTTATTTGTATTTATTATTCCCTTCCGTTGCTGCTAATGGCGCTGCAATAAAATGGCATAAATGTGGCGCTTTAGTTTTATTTAACCACAAACAAATGAAATTCAATCACAGAGATTCCATGGCGTGCTGTTCAAGTGATTGGATAAATAAAGTATTTATAGTTAAAATATATATATATATATATTATATGATTCTTAAATGCTATATATGTGGAAGAATTTTCAGTGATTAAATTACTTAAAAAGGTAATTGGGTACATTGAGATGTTTACTCTTGTTAACGTTTGGTTCACTTGTCCTATTTTTTGTATAAGTTACCAAGAGTACCTTACCTAATTACCGTGGTGTAGAGATAGAGTGCTCGTCCACCAGGCTTCAAGTCCCGCGAAAAACAACATCAAAATACACTAAGCGATTATAAAGAAATTAAGTTTGTGGAATCGCTCTGGACTCGAGAGTTTTATTTGAAAATGGTTACTCACCGTCACTCAAAAACGCAACGGGATGTCTTCTTATGCCCCATGAACATCACCTACATAGCGAGGCTAAAAAGCATAACGAAATGCTGATCCAGATAGTTTTTGTTAAATTGTAATAAACTAAGACACCCTAGCAAACAACTGCTTGATCTAGCCCACCTCCAAGAGGCTGTTTGTGAGTAGTCGCATCCACTGAATGGAGCGGGCGAAGCACTGTTAACACAGCAACAGCAATTTATTAGGTTTCATGCTTGCATGAAATCAGTTCCTATTCACACATAGTGCTGTGAATAAACCATGGTTCTGAATTACAATTTGGTACTTACCCAAATAAGCTTGTTGTGGTTCAGCCATTTGTATGAGTGCTGAGTCCTTTTTGTGTATAAGATTTTCACACGTTGCACATCTCCATAACACCTTGTAAAATGAGAAAAGAGTAAAAATTGTACATAATTAGTGGAAGCTTGTTAAAACAAATATTATCTTAAGAATTTCAACGATCGAATTGTTAAAAAATGGAAGGCAAAAAATATTATTAAGTAATTAATAAAATTGTAACAAAATTATAATAGCTAATAAAAAATTGCGTTGCTATATTTTATTTCAAATAAACTTTTTATGGGAGTGGGCTAAAGTGTCTTTGATCGATTTTTTTATTTTATTTTTAGCGTTAGCGATTGTGAATTCATTACCGTTGAAAGGGGTAGGACTGGACAAATTTTATTTGTAGGACCATCCTTATGTACATATACAGGGAAGAGACGTAGTAAGTTGTTGAAGCTTAGAAAACGGTTGTGTATGTACATATGTATACGAGTATGTATGTAGTATGATAAAATAGGTTATCTTAACTCATGGAAAATCCTAGACGTCGGCTTCGGTATTTGACCGATCAGTAGAACAATACGAAATGTTACGAAATGAACGACTTTGGCTTCATCGTTGGCAGTCGTTATTCGAGAGCATACTTTGGATGCTAGGCACATAACTATGAAATAAAGGTACATAAATAAGTTACACATTCTTCACTAGTCAATGATTCCACAAAATATTCTGCGTAGAAAAACTATAGTGGGAAAATGAAAAACAGTTTGCATAAAAAGTTAAATAAACCAAATAAAAAGCCATTCAAATAAGCTGAGTTGCTCAACCCCTATACACTTATAGGCACTTTTGTTTTTGTTTTGCTCTGAATTATAGGCACAGATTCAAGTTCACACTTTAAATACATTCATAGCACTTCCATATGCCCTCACATATAATTTCGAATCATATGAAAATGCTTGAATTTCTTATGAAAGTGCCAGGAAAAAGCACTCCCGTATGAATCTCAGGCACTTGTGTATGACAAAAACATTCTACACTAACAATTTGATTCAAAAACATTATAGCACTGAAAAAATTTGTAATCAAAATTGATTCATAAATAAATTTAAATAGATAATTGACCGCGGAGCTGAAATATATGGGGCATATGACCAAAGAACGTATGCAAAACTGTACCAAAACAAGAGGAGCCTATTCTAACTTCATATGATATTAGTTAATTACCCTCAAGGGAAGTCAGTAACTAGTGATACACAATTCTGGGTCAGAACTAGATCTAAATAAGTAATAATTCGTTAATAGCTAGATTTTCAGTTATAAAATCGACAAAAAAAACTGCTACCATCTTTAACGAGTTGCGACTATATATGAGTATGCCCTTTCTCAACACTATTCAACCAGTACGTAACTATCAAAAAAGTACCAAAAATAAATTTGTATATAGTTCGAAGTAGTGAAAGTTAAGCAGCGGGACAATTTCCACCGCTAGGACATCGACATGTTAAATTCGCCAGTTGAAAACATGTAAGCGATAGATGGCGATCTATCGTGGTTCAGAATGCAGTAGAAATGCACTTATTTTGAACTAGAGATTCTCTTACGGGGTAGTTTCTGTGACTTTTATTTCAATTCTGTGTATTATTTCTCTTGGTTATGAGACATTTTTTGATTGGAAGTGGGGGGCACCGTAAAGTAACCATGCCTATCATTTACTTGTTAAACATTTTATTAAATTCAAATGGTATTCCACCACCTCTGTTGCTAATATATGTATGTAAATTTGAACACAAATTTAAAACAAACCACGCGGAGCCCTCTAATTAATCATTTCAAAAGTTTTCAAATTCAATTTCCAATGCAATATTCGCGGCAATCTCTACATTCACTTTTAGTATGATTATTGAAACCCAATTCCGAAGATATATATATGGGGTATTCCATCCCATTTCGACCAATTTTGAACCCGACCCCTTTAGAATTGGCTGAAAGTTTTCTTCTCTTTCTAGCTTACGAAAGACGCTTTTCAGAATTTTTCAAATTTTTCATCCAACTCAAAAAAGTTATGAATTAAAAAACACCGTTTTGTTTCCAAATGCTATAACTTTTCAAAAATTGACTGCTTGGGATCTGTTTTTTTTAAATTTGTTTTTAAATGTACTTTCCGGAAAAAATACAAAAAATTTTTAAAGTTTTTTTTATTTTTCAGTTTTTTCGAGATTTTTTCGAATTTCGCCATTTTTTCTTTTTTTCTCATAAAAAACTTCAATCAATTCTGCAATCATCCCCACTAATCCCGGAGTGGGCCGATTTTTTTTTATATATTTTTTTATTTAATTGAAAAAAATTTTTCAAAAATAAAATTTTTTTTATTAATTTTATTTATATAACAAAAAAATGTAGGAAAATGATTTTTAAGTATTCTTTTCTTTATATATTATGGTAATCTACGATTAAAATGACTCGCTTTCGCTGTCCAGCAACTGCATTAGGCCGGTATACACATACATTCGTATGTGTACCACGGCTGTCGATAGATATAGACTAAAGGGTTAAAGATTACCATAATATAAAGAAAAGAATACTTAAAAATCATTTTCTTACATTTTTTGTTATATAAATAAATTGATAAAAGAATTTTTTTTTGAAAAGATCCAAACGGTCAATTTTTGAACAAGTTATAGCATTTTGAAAACAAAAACGTGTTTTTTTAAAAATTCATCACTTTTTGAGTTGGATGAAAAAATTTGAAAAAATTCTGAAAAACGTCTTTCGTAAGCTAGAAAAAGAAGAAAAACTTTCAGTCAATTCTAAAGGGGTCGGGTTCAAAATTGGTCGGAATGGGATGGAATACCCATATATAGAATATGTTCCCACAAAACTTGAGGCTAGAGGTCAGTGTATTTTGCGCTACTTTCAGAATTAAATTTATTGGCTCATGTATGTTTGGTGATATAACTGTTGACGTAATATTTTAAGCAAATATTTTGTAACTTGGAACCAAATGTTCAACCTTTTCCGACCTCAAACAATAATTTTTTTAAACATATTTTTTTAAATACAAAAAGTTTCAGTGCACATACAATTTTGTACACGTATTGTTATTCGCACTTCCATATAAAAATTTTGAGCAGCATTGCAAATAAGCTTTTTATTGAAATCGAGTACGAGCAACGCAACGTCAAACAACTTCTACAAACACAACTCGCTAACGCCCTCTTCCCTTGAGAACGTCTGTCTTTGTAGCTCGCGCCACCGCTGTTAGCTTCAGTGCCATATTTGTCAAACTATAAATTACGATAAAAGCCAACATATCAAAAACTTTTGTTCCAATATGAAACGCAACACCGATATTGAGTTGTGGCAATGTACACATGTTGGTATGTAGAAAGTTGATGTAACATTTTCCATTAAACTCCCAGAAGAGTTTATTACGAAGGTGTGTATCTGAACTAACTCGAAAGTGCCAAATGACTTAAGATTTTCGTTTTAAAACAGTATAATAATACGCGAAAAGTATTATGAAAAGTAGCACGCTAAAAGACATGATGCTCCGGGATGATAAGCTCACTACGGTCACTGAAGCTGTCTAAGGCTCAATTAGGTACCCGCATTATGATAGGTTCAACCTAACAATCTTTTGCCGGAAGCAATTAATTGCCTTACTTGCTTGCGACTCGACGCATGTCCTAATGGAGCAAATACGATCCCTAGGCAGGTTAAAAGGCAAACGTAAAATATTCTCCCTCCGCTTCTTTCGGTGGTGACTGTTTTAACCAAATACATCGATTATGTAGACGGCGGACCCATGGAAAACTCCCCCAAAAATCCTGAACCCACCAGCCCAGCGATTTGGAAGTAGGAAGTGATTATGCTCCGATCTTAGTCACCAAAACCCTAGTTTCAATGCTAACTTTGACTAATTACCGCACGTCTAGTAATTAACACATTTCTAAGGCAACATACTTTCTCAGCGTGTCATAAATATATTTACCGATGGCTTTAAGCTTGAGGGGAGGTTGGGGTTGTATATTTTCACTAAACCTGGCACTAGACTTCTTTTCGCCTTTCCGATCATTGTGAACACATGTGTCGAGAGCAAAAAATCGATGACTGCATACCACAGATTTCTCAATGATATGGCCAGCACTTCAGTATGAGCTTTATATAGGTACAAGGATATTGAAGCTAACTATGGACCTGGTGCGGTCAGGCCTTCCAGAAGTGGTGGGTTATGTATACCTGAGGCCTCTTTTTTTAAACTACGTGCGAGCGAAATATACACTACATCTATAAACACGGCGGATGTGCATACACATCACCTTTCAGAACAAATTATCACGAATTTAAATTGAACAAGTAAGAACGGGACTGTCTTCGGCTGTGCCGAAGACTTCATACCTTTCATGAATGGGGCTGAACAATAATCTTATCCCGTTCGTAATCTCCGAATAATCGGATGTATAGATAAGAAATATATAGTGAACAGATCTGCATACCTTAACGATTTTAAGATAAATATAAAATAAAAATAGGAGGTATCTGTGTGAGGATGCAAAGTTTCACGTTTTTTGTGGTTTGCGTGTAAAAACTATGACTACGAATCACGTATTTCAAAAATATAGAGTAACGTAAATTTGATGAATCTTGAAGCTTCTAGCCGTAAAAAAGGGGTCAAATGACAGTTTATATGAAGTATATAATATATATACCACCGATCTCTATGATTTTTTCAGACAACAATATATGCTATATACGTAAGCATTTTGTGAAATTTGAAGCTTCTAACTGTTAAAACGGGGCACAATTGCGCAAAGTTTCTTATCTGAACAATCGGTTGTATGAGATATATACTATGTTATACCACCGATCTCAATGATTTTTCTCAGACAACAATATATGCTATACACGTAAGCATTTGGTGAAATTTGAAGCTTCGAGCTGTTAAAATGGGGTAGAAATTGCGGAAAAGTTTCTTATCCTGAACAATCGGTTGTATGAGATATATACTATATATACAGCCGATCTCTATGATTTTTTCAGACAACAATATATGCTATATACGTAAGCATTTTGTGAAATTTGAAGCTCATAGCTGTTAAAATCGGGTGCAGAAATTGCGCAAAGTTTCTTATCTGAACAATCGGTTGTATGAGATATATACTATATATACAACCGATCTCTATGATTTTTTCAGACAAACAATATATGCTATACGGGTAGCAGGTGAAATTTGAAGCTTCTAGCTGTTAAAATGGGGGTAGAAATTGCGAAAAGTTTCTTATCTGAACAATCGGTTGTATGAGATATATACTATATATACAACCGATCTCTATGATTTTTTCAGACAACAAATATATGCTATATAAGTAATATTCGGTGAAATTTGAAGCTTCTAGCTGTTAAAATGGGGCTAAAATTGCGAAAATATATATATATTTACTATATATATATACTATGATATACACCATATATATACTATATTACCACCGATCTTTATGATTTTTTCAGACAACAATATATGCTATATACGTAAGCATCGCTGAAATTTGAAGCCTTTAGTCTTAAAATAGGGCAGTAATTACGAAAGTTCTTATCTGAACAATCGGTTGTGGGGGATATATACTATATATACGACCGATCTCATACATTTTTTCAGGCAACAATATGTGCAATATACGAAAGTATATGGTGAAGTTTGAAGCTTCATCTGTTAAATTGGGTAAGATATTACAAAAATCCTCTTTTTCTGAAAAAATCGGTTGTATGGAGGATATATGCTATAGTGGTCCGATCCGGTCGGTTCCGACAAATGTCTAATCGGACACCCCAATACACCTGCTCACCAAATTTATCAAGATATCTCAAAAATTGAGGGACTAGTTTGCATACAAACAGACAGACGGACAGACGGACATGGCTTAAATCAACTCAGCTCTCAACTGATTATTTCGGTATACTTAATGGTGGGTCTATCTATTTTCCTTTAAGGACTTACAATTTTCGGTTTCGTGACGAAATTAATATACCATTTCATTTTCATGAAAGGTATAAAAAACAGGTAGGTACTTGTGTGAGGATGCAAAGTTCTGTTTTTTGTGGTCTGCGTGTAAAAACTATGACTGCGAATCACGTATTTCAACAATATATGACGTAAACGTAACTATTTGATGAAATGTTGTTGAATTTTGAAGCTTCTAGCCGTAAAAAAGGGGCAAAAATGACAGTTATATGAAGTATATAATATATATATACCACCGATCTCTATGATTTTTTCAGACAACAATATATGCTATATACGTAAGCATTTTGTGAAATTTGAAGCTTCTAGCTGTTAAAACGGGGCAGAAATTGCGCTAAGTTTCTTATCTGAACAATCGGTTGTATGAGATATATACTATATATACAACCGATCTCTATGATTTTTTCAGACAACAATATATGCTATATGCGTAAGCATTTGGTGAAATTTGAAGCTTCTAGCTGTTAAAATGGGGTAGAAATTGCGAAAAGTTTCTTATCTGAACAATCGGTTGTATGAGATATATACTATATATACAACCGATCTCTATGATTTTTCAGAAAACAATATATGGTATATATGTAAGCAATCGGTGAAATTTGAAGCTTATAGCTGTTAAAATGGGGTAAGAAATTGCGAAAAGTTTCTTATTCTGAACAATCGTTGTATGAGATATATACTATATATACAACCGATCTCTATGATTTTTTCAGACAACAATATATGCTATATACGTAAGTATTCGGTGAAATTTGAAGCCTCTAGCTCTTAAAATGGTGCAGTGATTACGAAAAGTTCCTTATCTGAACAATCGGTTGTGGGGGATATATACTATATACGACCGATCTCATCAATTTTTTCAGGCAACAATATGTGCAATATACGAAAGTATATGGTGAAGGTTTGAAGCTTCAATCTGTTAAATTGGGTAAGATATTACAAAAATCCTCTTTTCTGAAAAATCGGTTGTATGGAGGATATAGCTATAGTGGTCCGATCCGGTCGGTTCCGACAAATGTCTAATCGGACACCCAAATACACCCGCTCACCAAATTTTGTCAAGATATCTCAAAAATTGAGGGACTAGTTTGCATACAAACAGACAGACGGACAGCGGACAGACGGACATGGCTAAATCAACTCAGCTCTTCAACCTGATTATTTCGGTATACTTAATGGTGGGTCTATCTATTTTCCTTTAAGGACTTACACAATTTTTCGGTTTCGTGACGAAATTAATATACCATTTCATTTTCATGAAAGGTATAAAAATAGGTAGGTAATCTGTGTGAGGATGCAAAGCTTCACGTTTTTTTGTGGTCTGCATGTAAAAACTATGAGTACGAATCACGTATTTCAAAAATATATGACGTAACGTAACTATTTGATGAATTTGATGAATTTTGAAGCTTCTAGCCGTAAAAAGGGGCAAAAAATGACAGTTTATATGAGGTATATATATATACCACCGATCTCTATGATTTTTTCAGACAACAATATATGCTATATACGTAAGCATTTTGTGAAATTTGAAGCTTCTAGCTGTTAAAACGGGGCAGAAATTGCGCAAAGTTTCTTATCTGAACAATCGGTTTGTATGAATATATACGACATATACAACCGATCTCTACTGATTTTTTTCAGACAACAATATAGGTATTACTTAAAGCATTTTTTGGTGAAATTTGAAGCTTCTAGCTGTTAAAATGGGGTAGAACATTGCGAAAAGTTTTCTATCTAACAATCGGTTGTATGAATTTATACTATATATCAACCGATCTCTATGATTTTTTCAGACAACAATATATGCTATATACTAAGCATTTGGTGAAATTTGAAGCTTCTAGCTGTTAAAACGGGGCAGAAATTGCGCAAAGTTTCTTATCTGAACAATCGTTGTATGAGATATATACTATATATACAACCGATCTCTATGATTTTTTCAGACAACAATATATGCTATATACTTAAGCATTTGGTGAAATTTGAAGCTTCATAGCTGTTAAATGGGTAGAAATTGCGAAAAGTTTCTTATCTGAACAATCGGTTGTATGAGATATATACTATATATACAACCGATCTCTATTATTTTTTCAGACAACAATATATGCTATATACGTAAGTATTCGGTGAAAAGTTTAAGCTTCTAGCTGTTAAAATGGGGCTAAAATTGCGAAAATATATATATATATATATATATATACTATATATATATACTATATATACCACCATATATATACTATATATACCACCGATCTTTATGATTTTTTTCAGACAATAATATATGCTATATACCTAAGCATTCGTTGAAATTTAGAGCCTCTAGCTCTTAAAATGGGGCAGTAATTACGAAAAGTTCTTATCTGAACAATCGTTGTGGGGGATATATACTATATATACGACCCGATCTCATCAATTTTTTCAGGCAACAATATGTGCAATATACGAAAGTATATGGTGAAGTTTGAAGCTTCAATCTGTTAAATTGGGTAAGATATTACAAAAATCCTCTTTTTCTGAAAAATCGGTTGTATGGAGGATATATGCTATAGTGGTCCGATCCGGTTGGTTCCGACAAATGTCTAATCGGACACCCAAATACACCCGCTCACCAAATTTTATCAAGATATCTCAAAAATTGAGGGACTAGTTTGCATACAAACAGACAGACGACAGACGGACATGGCTAAATCAACTCAGCTCTTCAACCTGATTATTTCGGTATACTTATGGTGGGTTCTATTATTTTCCTTTAAGGACTTACATTTTCGGCTGTTCGTGACGAAATTAATATACCATCTTCATTTTATGAAAGGTATAAAAATAGGTGAGGTCATGCTGTGTGATGGAGTTGCAAAGCTTCACGTCTGTGGTCTGCATGTAAAAACTATGAGTACGCATCACGTATTTCAAAAATATATGACGTAAACGTAACTATTTGATGAAATTTGATGAATTTGAAGCTTCTAGCCGTAAAAAAGGGGCAAAAATGAGAGTTTATATGAAGTATATAATATATATACCACGATCTCTATGATTTTTTCAGACAACATATATGCTATATACGTAAGCATTTGTGAAATTTGAAGCTTCTAGCTGTTAAAACGGGGCAGAAATTGCGCAAAGTTCTATATTCTGAACAATCGGTTGTATGAGATATATACTATATATACAACCGATCTCTATGATTTTTTCAGACAACAATATATGCTATATACTTAAGCATTTGGTGAAATTTGAAGCTTCTAGCTGTTAAAATGGGGTAGAAATTGCGAAAAGTTTCTTATCTGAACAATCGGTTGTATGAGATATATACTATATGATACACCGATCTCTACTCTATGATTTGTTTTTTCAGGACAACAATATATGCTGATATACTTAAGCATTTGTGAAAAATTGAAGCTTCTAGCTGTTAAAATGGGTAGAATATTGCGAAAACGTTTCTCTGTCTGCCTGAACAATCACGGTTGTATGAAGAGTATATATACTATATATACAACGATCTCTATGATTACATCAGACAACAATATGATGCTATATACGTAGTATTCGTGAAAGTTTAAGCTTCTAGCTGTTAAAATGGGCTAAAATTTGCGAAAATATATACGATCTATATATATATCCTATATATATATACTATATATACACCATATTATATACTATATATACACGATCTTTATGATTTTTTCAGACAATATATATGCTATATACCTAAGCATCGTTGAATTCAGAGCCTCTAGCTCTTAAAATGGGGCAGTAATTCGAAAAGTACAAACCCCAAATACTTCTTATCTGAACAATCGGTGGTGGGGATATATACTATATATACGACGATCTCATCAATTTTTTCAGGCACAAGATAGGTGCATATACGAAAGTATATGTGTGAGTTTGAAGCTTCAATCGACTGTTAAATTGCGGTAGATATACAACAAATCCGTCCTTTTGTGTCTGAAAAATCGGTTGTATGGAGGATATATTGAGCACTATTCTTTGAGAAAAGTGGTCTGATCCGGTCGGTTCCGACACAAATGTCTAATCGTGACACCCAAATACACCGCTAACCAAATTTTATCAGAGATATCTCTCAAAAATTGTATGGACTAGTTTGCATACAAACAGACAACGACAGACGGCACAGACGACATGGCTAATCAACTCAGCTCTTCAACTGATTATTTTCGAGTATACTTAATGGTGGGTCTATCTATTTTCCTTTAAGGACTTACATTTTCGGTTTCGTGACGAAATTAATATCACCATTTCATTTTCATGAAGGTATAAAAGTTGGCTTAAAGATGACCTTAGGAGTGCAAATTTTTGTTAGAGGCAGTTAAGAAGAAATAAATCACCACATATCGGAAAACACTACAATTTTTTTAAAAATTCATACATAGATGCATGCCACTCTTTGCCACACACATACATAAGCTACAAACACAGTTGTACAGCGATAGCTCCTGTCATAGCTTAGGGCCAACAATCCTAAACAGACAGCTTAAGTGAGCTTCCCAAAATGCAGGAAGCAATTGAAACCTCAAAAAGCGAATTTAGAAATCTCAAGAAATTGACAGCAGCCAAAAGTGAAAAGGTAGTAAACTGAATTTACTAGAAGAAAGAAGCGAAAAACATGCAAATTGGATAACAGCACAACCATCAAAACTTATGCATTTTATTTTTTTACTATACGCCACAAGGTTGTAATCGAGAAAAGGATGAGGCTGAGTCAGAGGATTGAGTAGAAAAATTGTGCATGCCAGAAGTAAATCCTTTTAAACAGCCGAATGCATAAACAAACCGCACAACGAATGAAAGCAAACCAAAGAATGTATAAGCCGTTGCATAAAGCCCGTTACCACACACACCCCAATGCACATTTACAAAAATTTCAAGATAAAGTCGAATGCGCTGCTAACGCTCAATGCACTGAATTTGCAACACTCAAAATCAACTTGGAAGCATATAGCTAACTTAAACTTACCAATCAACTGGTGCTCACCGAAAGACCGAGCGATGCATTGACAGATAGACGGGACAACAAGTGCACACATATACATATATGAAAATAGATTCGACAATAAAGGTGAATTGAGCCGCAGAGAAAAGTGTGCTTGCAATGAAGCAACCAACGGAGAAAGGAAAATGGCCCGCATCCGGCTGTTTGATGGCTCCTTCGATATGCAAGTTGAAGCGGAAATGAAGTCAACATTGGGAGTCAACTGACATCTATTCGAAGAGATCTACATGACCAGCATGGTTGGTTCATCTGTGAGTGGGGGAAGAAAAAGGGTTATGGGGGATGTTGCATGTAAAATGTATTCACTGTTCAGTGCGCTTGACTTGTGCTTCACAAGCAAATAAGAAGTTAACAATTCTAAAGAAAATATTGCTTTTGCTTACAATAAATATAAAAAAGTGAATATGTGCACGTATGTATGCATGTAGAAAAAGCAATCCAAAAAGCAGATAGATGGGATTGAGTTATGTAAAGTACTCACATAAAAAAATATGCCATTGCAGACAGATACGTTTTTTTTTGTATTGGAACTCGTGCAAGGTAAAAGCTAAATAGTTTTTCACTTGATAATAATTTATATTTTTTGGCAAACTTATTTACACGAACAAACAACGATTAGTGACGTATGTGGAGTTATAACGCCTTTTGTACAAATGATTAAGTAGAGAATTTAGTGCCGTATTGTAATGTACTCGTAACGTTGTGTGGTGGCTATATTAAATCCCGAGGGTGCTATTATCTGCATGCCAAATAAATATTGAGAAGTTAGTAAAAGGGATAGTAGAATACGGGACATTGAGAATGAATTATTTGAATTGTTATAGGAGATTATCGTTCGAGTATATTTTACGTTTTTTATGTACCGAAAGCTAGAGAAGTTTTAGGAAAAACTATTGAATTGAAAAACAAAGTACAGTTACTTTCACTATTTAGCATTATAGACATTTCATATATTAAAATACAATTTATATTATATGGGATATTGAAATTTCCTTTTCTAAACTCCGTTACGGAAAAGAATGTCACATATTATTAGCTTTATTCATAAAGGAGAATTAAAAATATTTTATTTTACCATTTCGAAAAAATTCGAGGACTGAAAGAGTGTTTAAAAGCTGCATGGAAATTTCGAATTTTTTATTTAAAATTTTTGGAATTTTTTTCTAGCTCAATGTACCAGTTAATTAAGATTTTTCCGCACATAAAACATAATATGAAGAGTCCTATTGAAAATTTCTTAAGGCAAAAAGTAAAAATTATTTTTGTATTGATTCGAGACTGTCTAATATTGGCCCAACTAATGTTGTAAAAAGTGCTTTATACAAATTTCACACAGCAATTTAATCGAATCACAATTTTGTTTATTGAAATAATTAAGTTTTCCTTTTCAAACACGGCCACTTGCTTCATTAAGCGAACATCTGTCAGCAGCTTTGTATGCTTTTACAAAAAATATTTTAAATGATTGCAGCCGTTTCCTCTTTAACTATTGAGACAATCAAAATAAAATGCATGCGCAACTACTCACAGATGTTGCACCTACCCAAATATGTACCTATTTTTGAAAAAGCTATTGTAACGAATTTACTGCAAATCCTCTTATTTGCCCTTTTGCTAAGTTCGTATCACTAAACTGTTGAATAAATAACTCCAATATTGAATAATGGAAAAATGGCCTTTATTAAAGTACTTCACAATAACACTTATACTTTGCAACTAGCTGGCTTAATAACCAAACTGATAGCTTAAATGAAACTGACTTTTAAAATAATACTGCTATTGCTCGCTAGATAGCGTCTTAATCGAAAACTGCTTGATAGCTCAAATCAAACTGAATTCCAGCGCCTCTACATTTGGTGCCTTTTATACTCTCTGATTTCAACGTTCGCATCTTCTAGGCGCTTCCATTTCCAGAATCTACTAGTTGCCATCAGCTCTCAAACTTCTCAGCTGTAACTACAATTGCACGATTTTATAGCTTCTCTCATTGCATACTTTCAGGAGTATCTCAGATATATGCATGTGTTTGTGCATTGATTCTCCGCTGCTCGTATGCGTACATGGTACATATGTGTAGACGCAATTATTGTTTCGTTTATGTAGATACATAATGATTGATCTATGGATGTGCATGATATCACTGTTTAGCATCGGCTTAGAGATAGCAGCACCCCTTACTTTTGCTAATATTCGTAACACTATATTATCCTTTGCTGCACTTGCAACGAAAATAAAATTTTAAATTTTTTTGGTTTTTCTATTTTTCGTAAATTATTGAAAATAATTTATTTCTTTATGTCATTTGTTACAAACAGGCAAAAAGTACTGAATTTTTTACTCCATTAGGTATTCAACAAAGCAATAATGAGATAATTAAGAATTTGTATTTTGTATGGAAAATTCAATTCAATAAAGGTTTTAATGTAGAAAACTTGCCTAATTATTCCATTAAGCTTCTATGTGAAATCGGTATTAGTTACGTAGAGCCGTTAAATTCTTTTGAGCACCGTTTAACAAATGCAAAAACACATTTACCTTTAGTCACTGACTAATATGAAGGTTGAAACTATGTTTGAAATCCATCATCACTCCCACGTCAACAAAATTATTAACAATTTCTAGACTGTAGTCGTTAATTGTATATGAAGCTGGTGGCGAAATTCTCTGAGAAAAACACATGTCTTTACATGTTTTAAGATTGAGCGGCATATAATTTACATTGACCACGTAAGCAAGTGATTTAAATCCGTTTGAAGCAAGGAATGTTCCTCAACCGACGTGTATGATTTGAAAAGTTTTACATCGTCAGCATACAATAGTTTTTGAGTATTATTGTATTGCATATATCGTTTATGAACAACAAGAACAGAACCGGACCAAGATGGTTGCTCTGAGGAACACCAGAGAAACATTGATGACCCCAGAAAGTGTATTTTCAAAGATTAGTTTTTGCGTTCGATTACCAAGATACGAAGAAATCCAACATATAAGACGGGGTTGAAACCCAAGTTGACCGAGCTTATAAATATGTAATGGATGTGATACTTTGTCGAAAGCTTTACTGAAATTGGTGTAAATTTTATCGGCGCTAATGCTTTTTCTAAATCCATTAGAAACGTGAGTGGTAAATTCCAGTAAATTGGTGATAGTTGATTTTTCCTTACAGAACCCAGGATGCGAGCTTGCAATTATTGGGAAAATAGAATTTATCCCCTAATGAAAAAGTTCCGTACCAATTTCGGAGAATGTGTTTCGGGTATGCTTGAAAAACTTAAGAAGCTAAACAAAAAAAATGTAGAAAATCAATTTTCGGGAAGGACAAAGTCTGCCTGATATACTACATAGTTATCAATAAAAACTTAGAAATTAGAATGCAGTTTTTAACACTTTACGAATTTTTAGAATAAAATAATAACAAAATAAATAAGAGATATTAATTCTAGAACTTAAAAAATAATTTGTACAGCCTTTTTGTGTTCGCAGCTGTAGGTTTGGTGAAAAATTTGGCTTTAATTGCGAGCTTTATCAATCAAGCTCAGGAAATGTTGTTCTTTCTAAAGAGGTTTAAAGAAATGGCTCTTTTATTTAGGGATCGTTTTCATAGCATTAGGAGTAGACTGAAAAGATCATCACAACAGTAGATTCACATAATAGAGAACAGCTGAATATTCCAACTTCGAGGGTTGACCATAAAAATAATCACCATAAAGTTGTTCGTCGAGATGAACTCCAACTTCAGCCTCTATTGCTCCAATCAAAGAGACCCTTTTTTAAAGTATTTTAACTCCTTACCTCAACTTGTAAAGATTTTCACGTCAATACGTGGACTGTTAAAAACGATTTCGGACTATCAATTGCGCTGGAGTGAGAGTTATAATCTTAACACAGACTGCGGAAGGGCTCAGTTAACTCAATATTGGTTCTACATCGTTTCAGGAAAAAGGGGAATTATAATATCTAGTTAGCCGAGAAGGAACATAAAAGTTAGGTTCGCTTAGTAGAAAGAGACTACAGACCGTACCGTTCACTAATTTGACCGGCAAGACCACAAAGATTAAGTTTCAGCCGATTCGTATAACTCGGTAGATTATACAAGTACAATTCCATTTAAAATCTCTTAAGGCAAAAAGTAAAACTGTTTTTGGATTGAATCTAACCTATCTGCATGAACTTGATAACGCGGATTCCAGACTATCGATCCATATTATTTTATCGGTCTAACCAATGTTCTAAAAAATGTGTTCGTAACATAAGGATCGCTTAATTCGTTTGACTATCACCTTATGAATGCTAAGGCACTTCTAGCCTTATTGACAGTTGCATTAATATGAAGGTTGAAACAAAGCTTGCTATCCGCCCCTAAGTCAACAAAGTCAAATGCATACTTGCTCCAGATTGTGATTTCTAATAGAATAAGAAGCTGGCTGAATAGTTGTACGTGAGAAACACATGTATTTGCATTTCTTTAAGTTTAGCGGCATGTAGTTTAAGTCGCACCAAGTAACAAGGGTGTCTGCTTGTAAAAAATTTCTATATTCGGCCTTGAAATCCATGTTGACAATCATTGTAGACATAGAAGAGGTAAGCTCATCGGTTGTAAGAGCTTCGAATAATTTTGGAATAGCGGACAGCTTAGGTAATCCTTCCTTAAAGAACACTACTGTGCAGATAAAGTTCAATCACCAAATTAGAAGACCGATTCAAACTCTATCCGACATGACTTCAAGAAAATGAAGATGAACTAGCAGGGAAGTGGCCAAAGTGCACAAAGCTCCTTCTTTCTTTTTATAGCTGCAAGTAATTTAATATTTTATTACTTATGCTTTAATAACTTTAAAACTTGGTAAGCCTACGTAATAACAAACTGTATCGAAAGAAGTAAACAAATCATCTAAAAGGTTTTTTCTAAGAAGAATTCTTTTCTCAAATATTTATTTTCTTTGAAAATTTAAATAACATGAAAACATACATACACAAAAAAGCACAAATCCTACGTCTATAAAATGCTAAGCTTAAAAGTTTCTGTATATGAATTTAAATCATGGAAAATTTTTAAAATAAGAAATTGTTGGCAAAAACTTTAACATTAAAAAATTATTTTGAACACCATTCGAATAACGTAAGGTATAAGCGAATTCTCATTTAATTGTTTGTCATAGGTCCAAACGAGGCTTGCGCGTTGAGGGGTGTGCTCAACGTCAGAGATTTTATAGAAAATTTAACACTGAAAACTCAAACTAAAAGAATTTGAAATGGCGTAGTAGTAGAAAAGCTCATAAAAAGGAAAGGGAAAGAGGGAGGACGTAAGCATAATAAGTTATGTACGTATACACGCACATATATACGGACTTATACGAGTGACTTCGCTCAAACTAATACGCAAAGCAAATCGAAGTAAGATAGATGAAAATCATTCTAAGACTCCTAAAACATATCGACTAGTCGATTAAACTAATAATAGATTGTAAAGGTTCTGCTAGTTTAATTATGGCTTATGTTGTCGAGCACCGATAACGCGATTTTTATTTTTGCTTTAAAGAGCATAAATAAATGTATTTGCCAAAGTTTGAATGCCAATATTGGTAAGAAACTAAATATCTCAACCACGAAATAAGGTTTTACGAAAAACTTATTTGGGGGGGGGGCTGTGCAATTGATAGATTACTAAATTTTATTATTTCGACTATTAAATTTAAAGATTATCTACATCCTGTGGGTAATTAATAGAATAATAATCGCTTTGATTAATCATAATTTGAATAAAGTGATTAATCCCATTTCTTGCATATTCCATACTTTAAATTTTTTTAAACGCTTATCTTATACCAATTTCTCACAGAGACTTAATCGAGTTAAATTTTTTAAATAAAATAATTCAACATTCCGTTTCACACAGAGATACTTGCTTCAGTAAGTGAACATCTGTCAGCAGCAACAAAATTACATGGATAACAGCAGTTTCCTCCGTAACCATTTAGGAATCAAAATAAATGCATGCGGAACAATTAATAGATGTTGCACCTAACCAAATATGTGTGTGCCTTTTGAAAAAGCCATATTATCTTTTGCTGACAATGCAGCGAAAATAAAAGTTTTTAATTTTTCTGTTGTTTTTCTATTTTTTGTAAATTATTGAAAATAATTTATTTTTGATTGTAATTTTTTACATTGATAATAAAATCTGATTCCTCAAACAAAACGTACTCGATTTATTAGGCACTTAATAAGAAATAATGTGATAATTATGAATTTCTATTTTGTATAGAAGTTCAATTAGGGCTTTAATGTAGAAAACTTGGCTTATTTTTTAATTAAACCTCTGTATGAAATTGGCTTCATATTTACGTGTGTATGTAATTTACGCATTTAAATGTTACGTACCCATTTTACAGTTTTACGGATATGGTTGGTTTTTAATTTTGATGGTTTAAGAAAAAAACTTTATTAATTTTGCAACTGAAACTACAACTATATTTTCGAATTAAATAAAAAGTTTTAGACAATTTTTTTTGGAATTTTTTTTCCCGAGTGGTATTTTAGAATTTAGTTAGATAATTTTTTTTATATGGAAGAAAATCTGAAACAATATCGGAAAAAATTTTCAAAGATTAGTAGGAGTGTTGTGAGACTTATAAGTTGTAGTTTAAGAGACTCAAATTGATTGAGCTGCAAAACTGTCGAAAGTCTGAAAATTTTAAATAAAAAGCTACACATTTTCATCCAGGGTCCGCATCGTGTGTTACGATTCGAATCGAAATCAAGTTTTCACGAAAACATTAAATCAAAATAGCTCTGAAATCGTGACTCCGAATGACCAAATATGTGAACTAGAGACTTCGCGTACTAGTTGGATTTATAATCTATATATACAAAAATGAATTTGTGTGCGTTAGGTCGTTCAAAACTGAAAAACGGCTACACCGATTTGAATAATTTTTTTTCTATTATTTTCTATCTGATTCAGGGATCATTTGCGACAAAAAAAATTTATTTAAAAATATTTTAGCTATTACCCAAAAACGGTTTGACAGATTTCAAAAATTTTTTCTTTCCTTTATTTCGATCGGACTGACTGTTCATTTACAGCAAAAAAAAATTTTGGAAAATCTTCAATTTATTCATGCGGCTTCGGTTGTTTTACGCACCAGTATATGAATCAGAGTGGATGGAAAAAATTTTGTCAGATGACGCCCTAAATAAATTTCTTTTTATATAACACTTTCGTATATGCAACATAAATTTAAATTTTTCCAATGCCAACTTTTGAGAATTCCACAAGGCTTTTGTAATCTATATATAAAAATGACTATTTGTGCGCCAAATGAATTATTTGAAGTAAAAATGTGTTCTTATATTGATAGATTTTTGCCGCTTAAAGTTATACCAAAAATATATAATCGAGGAAAAAACTTAATCATCCCAAAGTTGTCAAAACTGTAGAAATATTTTTAAAATTAACAATTTTACGTCCCATAACTCTATGCCACAGATTTTTCAAAAGGTATACTAGCTAAAACTCTAAAGATTTTGTGTATAACTTTGAGCAGAATAAAATCCATATTATGAAGATAAATTTTTCACTTATGCTAGCACACCCAGCGGATAATGTTGCATCTTTTGGTGTGACATAAAATTTCAAATAGGAAAATATAATTTGAATTAACACGAAATTTACTGATATTGCGGATTGTTGTTTACAACTAAATCTTTGTTGTTTTCAAAAGGTTTTAAAAATAATATGGCAACTATTCTATCTACAATTAAAAAGTATTTCATTCAAATGACAGTAAGTTCAACTTAACAGCTGTAAACCACAAATTATCTTCATCAACAGGCGTGCAAGGTACTGGAAAGTAAAGTTATCAGTTCCATGCTCGGAAGGTATGAAAATTGTTTAAACAACTACAAAAGAGTACAATGACAGAACAACGGATGTCGGGTCAGCTAGTTTATAATAATTTGTATAAATAGTTGACAGTTTCATATTTATAAATACATACATTCCCATTCCTGGACTAACACTTTGGATTACAGCCTTTTTTCATTTTTTCGGAATTGTGAATAAATTTTTTTAGTCCTTATTACTTGTTGTTAGTCCGGACTAATTATTAGATCTTACGATTTCTCGCGATTCTCACCTTCTCGCGAGATTCCCGAATCTCGAATTACTCGTAAGACGCGCGAGCTTCTCGACATTCAATTTAATCGATTCATTGGTTGTTTTATATAGAGCTTACGATTTTCTCTGGAGCACAAGCGAAATGTCCACAAAACCTCAACTAAAAATTCTAAATGTATAGAATACTTCCAATGCAGCGACTGCATTGAAAGTCGAGAAGCTCGCGAGTATATCGAGAGTCCAGAATCTCGCGAGAAGCCGTGTTCTGGATGTAACGTTAAAAAATTAAATGTTTGCTAACAAAATTATATGTATAATAAATAAGTTTTGAGTTAAGTGTCATTGGAAAGCAAAATTCATAAGTAAAAAAACCAAGTGTATAAATACTATCCATACAGCGATTAAGTTTATGTCGAGAAGCTCGCGAGATTTAGGAGCACTTCGAGATACGAGAATCTAGCGAGATGTCGAGTTCTCGATTTCTCGGGTCTCGAAAATCTCGCTTGTGTTCGAGAAGAAATCGTAAGCTCTACTAATTATTCCTTGATTGAATTAAAATACCCAGTTTTTCAGTGCGAATATAAGCTACAGTTAAAAGAAAAGTTAACTTTACTCCAGCTTAGCAGTTTAAACTAATCAGGGCTGTCATGGAATCCAAGTCGGTTTTGAGTTTTGTCGGAATTACAAACCAATATTGATTTAAATTGGTGTCATAAAACCGTATTGGTTTTGTTCTTTTCGAATGTAAATAAAAGCGATGTTCGAATCAGCTATTTTGCAATTTTATCGGTGAAATTTTGGTGTTAAATAATTGTTTTGTGCATCTAAACAGAAATAAACAAATTTATTGACAATTTTTGTTGTTATATCGGCCTACTGATTTTAAGATCGCGGGTTCGAATCGAGCTCAAGGCCTAACAATAATTTTTTATCATTATTATTGTTATGATAAATTTTTTCTTAATTGAAAAAATTTTTAAATTAGAATAGAAGAAAGAAAAAATTTTAGACAACTGCCAAAGCTCGTTGTATAGATCCATTTCGGGAACTGCTAAATTCCTTCATCGGCAACGTTTAGGCGCCGCTGCTATAACCATTCAGCCATCACAGCGGTTTTTTGTTTGTCTTCATTAATCCTACTTCTATTCTGTTTCGTGCCAATTGATATTCACAACACTGCGACATCTGTTGCAGAATGGCTGTGAAAATTGGACTTGTTTGTTGGCAATGCCGCCATAGTGTCATAATTTATTGACACTTTTTTCCCCGTGCTCTGGGATGTATTAACAATTTTTGTTGTTATATCGGCCTACTGATTTTAAGATCGCGGGTTCGAATCGAGCTCAAGGCCTAACAATAATTTTTTATCATTATTATTGTTATGATAAATTTTTTCTTAATTGAAAAAATTTTTAAATTAGAATAGAAGAAAGAAAAAATTTTAGACAACTGCCAAAGCTCGTTGTATAGATCCATTTCGGGAACTGCTAAATTCCTTCATCGGCAACGTTTAGGCGCCGCTGCTATAACCATTCAGCCATCACAGCGGTTTTTTGTTTGTCTTCATTAATCCTACTTCTATTCTGTTTCGTGCCAATTGATATTCACAACACTGCGACATCTGTTGCAGAATGGCTGTGAAAATTGGACTTGTTTGTTGGCAATGCCGCCATAGTGTCATAATTTATTGACACTTTTTTCCCCGTGCTCTGGGATGTATTAACAATTTTTGTTGTTATATCGGCCTACTGATTTTAAGATCGCGGGTTCGAATCGAGCTCAAGGCCTAACAATAATTTTTTATCATTATTATTGTTATGATAAATTTTTTCTTAATTGAAAAAATTTTTAAATTAGAATAGAAGAAAGAAAAAATTTTAGACAACTGCCAAAGCTCGTTGTATAGATCCATTTCGGGAACTGCTAAATTCCTTCATCGGCAACGTTTAGGCGCCGCTGCTATAACCATTCAGCCATCACAGCGGTTTTTTGTTTGTCTTCATTAATCCTACTTCTATTCTGTTTCGTGCCAATTGATATTCACAACACTGCGACATCTGTTGCAGAATGGCTGTGAAAATTGGACTTGTTTGTTGGCAATGCCGCCATAGTGTCATAATTTATTGACACTTTTTTCCCCGTGCTCTGGGATGTATTAACAATTTTTGTTGTTATATCGGCCTACTGATTTTAAGATCGCGGGTTCGAATCGAGCTCAAGGCCTAACAATAATTTTTTATCATTATTATTGTTATGATAAATTTTTTCTTAATTGAAAAAATTTTTAAATTAGAATAGAAGAAAGAAAAAATTTTAGACAACTGCCAAAGCTCGTTGTATAGATCCATTTCGGGAACTGCTAAATTCCTTCATCGGCAACGTTTAGGCGCCGCTGCTATAACCATTCAGCCATCACAGCGGTTTTTTGTTTGTCTTCATTAATCCTACTTCTATTCTGTTTCGTGCCAATTGATATTCACAACACTGCGACATCTGTTGCAGAATGGCTGTGAAAATTGGACTTGTTTGTTGGCAATGCCGCCATAGTGTCATAATTTATTGACACTTTTTTCCCCGTGCTCTGGGATGTATTAACAATTTTTGTTGTTATATCGGCCTACTGATTTTAAGATCGCGGGTTCGAATCGAGCTCAAGGCCTAACAATAATTTTTTATCATTATTATTGTTATGATAAATTTTTTCTTAATTGAAAAAATTTTTAAATTAGAATAGAAGAAAGAAAAAATTTTAGACAACTGCCAAAGCTCGTTGTATAGATCCATTTCGGGAACTGCTAAATTCCTTCATCGGCAACGTTTAGGCGCCGCTGCTATAACCATTCAGCCATCACAGCGGTTTTTTGTTTGTCTTCATTAATCCTACTTCTATTCTGTTTCGTGCCAATTGATATTCACAACACTGCGACATCTGTTGCAGAATGGCTGTGAAAATTGGACTTGTTTGTTGGCAATGCCGCCATAGTGTCATAATTTATTGACACTTTTTTCCCCGTGCTCTGGGATGTATTAACAATTTTTGTTGTTATATCGGCCTACTGATTTTAAGATCGCGGGTTCGAATCGAGCTCAAGGCCTAACAATAATTTTTTATCATTATTATTGTTATGATAAATTTTTTCTTAATTGAAAAAATTTTTAAATTAGAATAGAAGAAAGAAAAAATTTTAGACAACTGCCAAAGCTCGTTGTATAGATCCATTTCGGGAACTGCTAAATTCCTTCATCGGCAACGTTTAGGCGCCGCTGCTATAACCATTCAGCCATCACAGCGGTTTTTTGTTTGTCTTCATTAATCCTACTTCTATTCTGTTTCGTGCCAATTGATATTCACAACACTGCGACATCTGTTGCAGAATGGCTGTGAAAATTGGACTTGTTTGTTGGCAATGCCGCCATAGTGTCATAATTTATTGACACTTTTTTCCCCGTGCTCTGGGATGTATTAACAATTTTTGTTGTTATATCGGCCTACTGATTTTAAGATCGCGGGTTCGAATCGAGCTCAAGGCCTAACAATAATTTTTTATCATTATTATTGTTATGATAAATTTTTTCTTAATTGAAAAAATTTTTAAATTAGAATAGAAGAAAGAAAAAATTTTAGACAACTGCCAAAGCTCGTTGTATAGATCCATTTCGGGAACTGCTAAATTCCTTCATCGGCAACGTTTAGGCGCCGCTGCTATAACCATTCAGCCATCACAGCGGTTTTTTGTTTGTCTTCATTAATCCTACTTCTATTCTGTTTCGTGCCAATTGATATTCACAACACTGCGACATCTGTTGCAGAATGGCTGTGAAAATTGGACTTGTTTGTTGGCAATGCCGCCATAGTGTCATAATTTATTGACACTTTTTTCCCCGTGCTCTGGGATGTATTAACAATTTTTGTTGTTATATCGGCCTACTGATTTTAAGATCGCGGGTTCGAATCGAGCTCAAGGCCTAACAATAATTTTTTATCATTATTATTGTTATGATAAATTTTTTCTTAATTGAAAAAATTTTTAAATTAGAATAGAAGAAAGAAAAAATTTTAGACAACTGCCAAAGCTCGTTGTATAGATCCATTTCGGGAACTGCTAAATTCCTTCATCGGCAACGTTTAGGCGCCGCTGCTATAACCATTCAGCCATCACAGCGGTTTTTTGTTTGTCTTCATTAATCCTACTTCTATTCTGTTTCGTGCCAATTGATATTCACAACACTGCGACATCTGTTGCAGAATGGCTGTGAAAATTGGACTTGTTTGTTGGCAATGCCGCCATAGTGTCATAATTTATTGACACTTTTTTCCCCGTGCTCTGGGATGTATTAACAATTTTTGTTGTTATATCGGCCTACTGATTTTAAGATCGCGGGTTCGAATCGAGCTCAAGGCCTAACAATAATTTTTTATCATTATTATTGTTATGATAAATTTTTTCTTAATTGAAAAAATTTTTAAATTAGAATAAGAAAAATTTATTTTAAGAAAAAAGCAACCACGATCTATGGGCTGTAGTACTCCGTACAAGGCAGTCAATACCACAGGTAAGATGTCAACGCCTCGTAGACTCTATGAGAAACCGATGTGCAGCCGTGAAATAGTAAATACCTATGATAATTTTAGTATTAATACTAAGGATTCAGTGCTCGGACTTTACCACTTTATTGGTAGATCAACCAACTTTTTGGCCCATTTTCATTTTCTACCACTTCTACCATCAAAGCACAAAAATCCACCAACATTTCAATATACATATATATTCGCATTGAAACCAAATACTGCGAACATTAGGTAAAGGTATTTAATTGCCGAACACACCCAAATAACATTAAGAGGTGACACAAACCAAACGACTACATAAAATGATCTCTACGTTCTTTTGAAAAATAATTGCGTTATTAGTTAATTTTGCCATCGCGTTTTCAAATTCGTTTTTATATTGAAAAAAAGAAGAAATAAATAAGTTTATGAAATAAATGTAGTAAATGAGCACGCAATATTTCCTGTGCTCTTTTCATCAGTTTTTTGTGAATAATTTTAATGAAATATAAAAGGTTTAAGTAACGAGTAACATGCCAAAGTCGGTTTTTGTGGCAATATTTGTGAGAATATGGAAAATTGTTGTTGTAGATTAGACGTTTCGGTTAATTTTCGTAAGCATTTCAGCTCGAAAAACAGGAAAAAAAGTAAGTATCATATAGGCATAGGCTCATGTATTACAAATTGCCATGCATTTTTTCTGTTTTGTTTACATGTTTGTTTAAAAGTGTTACTTCCGTGAAATGCGCTTTATTGTTTTACAATAAAATATGAATAATTTGTCCACAAATATAAACTGTAGCGTTTGTTTTCTTGAAACAAATCTACCAATTTCTACACTATTTTAAATTTTCGTCTACCGACCTCTCTCTTTAAATGTCCGTGCACTGGATTCAATACATATAAGATTTTTATATACGACTCATTTTTGCTGTTCGCTGTAATTTGCATGAAAACACATCTTACGTGAAATAGTTTGTTAGTGTTTATGTATTAAAAACTCTGTCCCTACATTAGTTATGAAAATGTCCTTTATTGCATAAATGAATGCAATTTTTATTTTGGGTTTCGAGTAAATTCAAAAATATTAGCCATAGGTACACACTACTATTCAGTGCTCGTCAGCTGTATGCTCAATAAAATTGGGTATTTTGTAATACGGAACTATATGATACACATAGTGTGAGTTTCAGTCATAAAAGAAATGCAAGGATTGCGGAATGCAAATTCCTCTATCGAGGATAAAAAAAGGGAAATAAAGAGGAATAACGGCTAAAAGTTTTTATTTAGTATCCGGACAAACAAAAAGTATTGCAATCCTCTTTTTATATTTTATCTCGAATTTAATAGAAGAATTTCAAGTGAAGCTAAAACTACATTCATGTAAGCACACTATTATGAGGGGTTTGGGTTGTGACACAAACTTAATAAAATGTAATACTATAAGTGATTTCAAATAGCCCATTCACTATTTTTGCTATGTAAATCACACAGAAATAAATTGCAGAACCATATGAAACGGATAAGTGAAGATAAAAAGCTGTTCGTGTGTGACAAATTGATAACTTTTTTAGTTGCACTACATACTTCTTTTCTATGTCGCTTATCATTTTGCATTTGCATAGAAATTCTTTGTAACAATGAATGTGGGTCTCATTCCATTCAACGTAAAAATGCCATCAACAAAACCAACAACAAAATAGCAGTAATAATCGTGCTTAACATGATCCTACATTGATGTCAAAGCAACTCATTGATATGTAATACGTTGGCCTTGATTGTCGAAATGTATACCAAGTATTTGTCATCGTGGGTAGTGAGATGAAGACGTGCGAAGATGCAGCATAACGACAAGTCGGAGTTGTCTAATGGAGGCCATAAGTTCAAGAACGCAAAATATACATGCTTGTCAAGAGTGTGAAACTAAACATAATCATTTATATGTACGTACAACATACATTTATCACATACAATTGCATATGTATAAAAGTTATGAAAATAGCCAAGTATTTTCGCTGTGGCTGTAACAAAGCGAAATTGGTATTACGTGCATGCGCGGTACATTAAATAAGAATAGACATTCTGAAGCACGTATTCATGCATAAATTGAGAGTTTTTAACTAAACTGCCCGGCCGAGAGTGAGTATTATCTTTCTTATACTGTACGTATCGTAGTATGTAGTGATCCTATTTGTAAATACAATAGCTGCAACAAATTATTAAATCATGAAATACGTCCAAGTTATCCGCACTGGATCCGTGGTTGAAGAATATTTTAAAATAATTATATGAAAATAATAATTACATTTAAATTTATTTGCCCTGTTCGTTTAATTCTTCAGATTTAAAAGGTTTAAACTCTAACTGATATTACCGCAAAAGCCGGGTTTTCCAACTAATTTGTTCCTAGATGAATAGAATCCTGCCATATTTTTATTGCTTACTATCAATTTTTCAGTGCCAATTTAAACTGTTGTTAAAGTTAACCTTAATCAACATGACCACTATGACCATCTAAAGAAAGTTTACTTAACCGTTACAAGGCCATCAACACTACCCGGCAGAATTTGTTCTCCTCAATCCCGCTTCAAAAAACCACAAAAGAAGTACGGCCAGCCATTGCAACCACCAAAGCAAAAGAAACGAAGCAATGGGGATATGCTACTTTCGGAAATTTTCGCGTTAGTATTAAGACGCAAATCAAGTTTTGGAAACACTATGGACTTATTCAGTCTATGGAGGTGCAGCCCAGTAACCCACCCTAGGCTGGAATATCTTAGAGCATATATTAATCATAAATTTCACAGTGTATTGTTATATATATATTTTGGGTAGCCCTTCAATACTTATCATCGTGGAAGGCGGCCAAATTGGCAGGGTGAAATGTCAAACTCGCACTAATTAGTGACATTCATGAGCATTCCAATCCAATTCCGGGACAACATTTTCTGAGTTTTTAAATTTGCGTACTTAACAAAAGACAAACAAATCTTTATCAAGAAAAAGATTTGATGCTTTAATATGCATTACTTAAATATGCTTTTCAATTATTGAATTATGGTGTGTGTGCCTTCTAAATAAACCTGATCTCACGGGTAGTGAGGTTGACAATGGGTGGGAGATGGGTCAATGTGCTGACAACCACTTAAAAAGGGCTACGCTACATAACCCTTGAATCCAAATACCAGTAATTTGGAAGGCTCGGATTCATATAAGCTTCTTTTGTATTAAGTAGCTTCATTTTTGCCGAAAAATTGCAGTTACGACATTGGAAAGTCTTCCAATCGATTGTTTAGTTAGATTCGTGAAGCTTAGGAACATACTTCAGAAATCCAATGCAAAATAAGGGGAACAG
>JARSSU010003599.1:0-61939 GCA_029619165.1 Eurosta solidaginis
TCGATCCTCTGCTATATATGAAACCACGAACAGTATTCCTTCCAAGATTCCAAGGGCTTTTGATTTCGCCCTGCAAAACTTTTTCATTTTCTTCTACTTAATATGGTAGGTGTCACACCCCATTTTACCAAGTTTTTTTTCTAAAGTTATATTTTGCGTCAATAGACCAAATACAATTACCATGTTTCATCCCTTTTTTCGTATTTGGTATATAATTATGGCATTTTTTTCATTTTCGTAATTTTCGATATCGAAAAAGTGGGCGTGGTCATAGTCGGATTTCGGCCATTTTTTACACCAATACAAAGTGAGTTCAGATAAGTACGTGAACTGAGTTTAGTAAAGATATATCGATTTTTGCTCAAGTTATCGTGTTAACGGCCGAGCGGAAGGACAGACGGTCGACTGTGTATAAAAACTGGGCGTGGCTTCAACCGATTTCGCCCTTTTTCACAGAAAACAGCTATCGTCCTAGAATCTAAGCCTCTACCAAATTTCACAAGGATTGGTAAATTTTGTTCGACTTATGGCATTAAAAGTATCCTAGACAAATTAAATGAAAAAGGGCGGAGCCACGCCCATTTTGAAATTTTCTTTTATTTTTGTATTTTGTTGCACCATATCATTACTGGAGTTGAATGTTGACATAATTTACTTATATACTGTAAAGATATTAAACTTTTCTTTTAAAAATTTGAATTAAAAAAAATTTTTTTTAAAAGTGGGCGTGGTCGTTCTCCGATTTTGCTAATTTTTATTAAGCAGACATATAGTAATAAGAGTAACGTTCCTGCCAAATTTCATCATGATATCTTCAACGACTGCCAAATTACAGCTTGCAAAACTTCTAAATTACCTTCTTTTAAAAGTGGGCGGTGCCACGCCCATTGTCCAAAATTTTACTAGTTTTCTATTCTGCGTCATAAGTTCAACTCACCTACCAAGTTTCGTCGCTTAATCCGTATTTGGTAATGAATTATCGCACTTTTTCGATTTTTCGAAATTTTCGATATCGAAAAAGTGGGCGTGGTTATTAGTCCGATATCGTTCATTTTAAATAGCGATCTGAGATGAGTGCCCAGGAACCTACATACCAAATTTCATCAAGATAGCTCAAAATTTACTCAAGTTATCGTGTTAACGGACGGACGGACGGACGGACATGGCTCAATCGAATTTTTTTTCGATACTGATAATTTTGATATATGGAAGTCTATATCTATCTCGATTCCTTTACACTTGTACAACCAACCGTTATCCAATCAAAGTTAATATACTCTGTGAGCTCTGCGAATTTCAAAATGGCTTGGCTCCACCCTTTTCATTTAATTTGTCTAGAATACTTTTAATGCCATAAGTCGAACAAAAAATTTACCAATCCTTGTGATATTTGGTTAGGGGCATAGCTTCTATGACGATAACTGTTTTCTGTGAAAATGGGTGAAATCGGTTGAAAGCCACGCCAGTTTTTATACACAGTCGACCGTCTGCCTTCCGCTCGGCCGTTAACACGATAACGTGAGCAAAAATTGATATATCTTACTAAACTCAGTTCACGTACTTCTACTGAACTCACTTTGTATTGTTATAAAAACGGCCGATATCCGACTATGACTACGGCCCACTTTTTCGATATCGAAACATTACGGAAAAAGGAAAAAAATACCTTAATTCTATACCAAATACAAAAAAGGGATGAACATGGTAATTGGATTGGTTTATGGACGCAAAAATATAACTTTAGAAAAAACTTTGTAAAATGGGGTGTGACACCTACCATATTAAGTAGAAGAAAATTAAAAAGTTCTGCAGGGCGAAATCAAAAGCCCTTGGAATTTTGGCAGGAATACTGTTCGTGGTATTACATATATAAATAAATTAGCGGTACCCGACAGATGATGTTCTGAATCGCCCTGCTCCACATTTGATCGATATCTCGAAACGCCTTCACATATAAAAACTAGGTCCACTCGCTTTCAAAATACTTATTAATACCTCTAATTTTGATACCCATATTGTACAAACGCATTCTAGAGTCAACGCTGTTCCACCTTTATAGCATATCTCGGAAAGGCGTCCACCTATAGATCTAAGGCCCACTCCCTTTAAAATACTTATTAACACCTTTCATTTGATACCCATATCGTACAAACGCATTCTAGATTCACCCCTGGTCCACCTTTATGGCGATATCTCGAAAAGGCGTCCACTCTAAAATATCATTAACACCTTTCATTTGATACACATGTCATACAAACACATTCCAGGGTTTCCCTCGGTTCATTTTCCTACGTGGTGATTTCCCTTACTTTGTCTCCATAGCTTTCAGCTGAGTATGTAACGTTCGGTTACACCCGAACTTAGCCTTACTTACTTGTTTAATTTGAAAAAACTTGTTTCTAAATTTTTGATGCTGCTTTGCCTCTGGCGTGATCCAAGGATCTTCGGTGTGATATGCGAAGCACGCTACTAGCACACCACAACATAATTGGATATAGTTTTGAAAACTCCATTAGGAATTTAAAATTGCATTCAAAGGTGGCAATAAAGTTGTTATTGAATTGTTAATCTTGTCATCTAAAATAAAATTAGCAAAAACAAAAACTTATTTATGTTTTACTTTATTCTATTTAAAATTGAAAGTGCAGAATAAAATTAAGACAGCAATGTTCCCTTGCATCAACTATATAGTGCACAACCGGATGTTCGTTCTTGCGTTCTGTCATCGAAAATGTACAATGAAGTACTGAAAGTGCTGAAATCCGAAAAATTACACCAATCTAAAAAGAACTGAGTTTTAAAAAAGTACTCGGTTTAGAAAAAGTACTCATACTCGGAAAAGAACCCCAATTTATGAAAGTACCCGGAACCGTACATGTAACCGGTTCTAATATAGTACTCGGTTCTGAAAAAAGTATCCGGATATGAAAGGAGCATAACTGTAATGATTATTAATTTATTTTTTTTTGAAAAGTCAAAAACAACAATGGTTCTTACTGACTAAAGCGAATCACTATACTTAACTACAAAACAGAGTTAAGTAAATTAAGAAAAATAGATTTTGGAAAAGAAAAATCAAGCATAATGGAATTAGAGATGTCACTGAGCTCACGAAGAGAGCGCAACAATGGAGCAATTATCGCATAGTTAGAAAACTTGTAAGCACCTGGGCGACCGAGGTTTGCTCGGCAATCTTCGAGTATGCCGCATAACTTACTTTGTTCTACATGTCATCATTAATCAAACTCTCCTTTTTTATATGCAAATATATTATATATTTTTACTTACAAATATTTGATTTCCTTATAAACAGATTTCAAAAACATATCAAACACTAACCGCAAAATGAACTGGAATGAAAAATTTGAAATGGGTAATTCCAGCCTATAGTATAAGGGATTGTTATGACAATTAGTGAAATCGATAACAAATTTATTTAGGTCGAGTATCTTCATGCGTCGAATTATAATTTCCAAATTTTTTAGTTATACACTATGAAAGTCTCACAATTTTATTACATTCCACAAACTTGCAAATTTCACGAATGACAACTATCAGTTAGTTTAATTAAATGTCGACTTACTTCCCTAAGCGCCATCTGTTGGTAAGTAGTTAAATGGTTAGATGTCGTTTTCAAATTGAACATATACCTCTAGTGTTCAACGGTAGAAAATTACCTTGGTGAGATATCTTTTTGCTACGGTGAGAAATCTTTCTAATAGTAATCTGTGAGAAATTGCAATTATTCATATCATATTTGCCCAAAAATATGGATTTAAATATATTTTGCTATAATTTTGCCACGGTGCCTAGATATTGCATTTCAATTTTATTAGCGTGTATGAAATTTAGAAATTAAGTCAAATCATGTGCTTTAAAGCTTTAATAGAATGAGTAAGTAGAGTATTATTTCGTCTAACTACCCAACCCTAAATGGCAACCCTCTCAAAAATGTCCCTATTGTAATGCGGAGTGAAATACCTTTCGTTTGATATCCATATCGGCATATCTTATTCAAATTTTTTTAATTTCGAATAGGTGGCAACCCTAAATGGCAACCCTACTCAAAAATTACCCTATTGCAATGCGGAGTGAAATACCTTTCGTTTGATATCCATATCGGCATATCTTATGCAATTTTTTTTAATTTCGAATAGGTGGCAACCCTAATGGCAACCCCACTCAAAAATTTCCCTATTGCAATGCGGAGGGAAATACCGTTCATTTGATACCCATATCGGCATATCTCATGCAATTTTTTTTAATTTCGAATAGGTGGCAACCCTACTCAAAAATGTCCCTATTGTAATGCGGAGTGAAATACCTTTCGTTTTATACCCATATCGGCATATCTCTTGCAATTTTTTTTTATTTCGAATAGGTGGCAACCTTGTGAAACATTCTGAGTGGCAACACCTAGGTAGAAGTCTTAGAAGGTGATACATTATCTCTGTGCCAAATTTCACTTAAATCGGTTGAGCCGTTTCCGAGATCGTTCGGCTATATAAACAAACAAGAATGCTCGTTTAAAGTTATAAGATAGGTTATGAGAACGAAGAGTTAGAATAAGAAAATGAATCGCGTTTAGTAAAGAGGAGCAATCAATGTCGCATTTAACAACTCCGAAAATGAAGGACAAAGAAAGGTTGTCCTTCAGAGTTCTAATGACTTCAAATTAATTATCAGCAAGCGGTAGTGATAAGGGATTTGGTCTAAGATATGTAAGGAGTTGGGCAATTGCAAATTGTGATAAGGCCTCCAAGTAAATGCAGTATATTCCAGTTTGGAACGAACAAACAATGAGTAAAGCAATTTCAAGGCATAGGGATTTGAGAAGTTGATGAACCAACGCCTCAAGAAAGAAGCATAACCCATAAATCCTTAATATCATCAAGGAGCTGAAGGGGAGTACCTGATATAGATATATGTCGTTGGTAAGACATAGTGAATTTTAGAAAATAAAATCACTTGTTGAGATTGAGAGATAGACGCAAAGAAGAGAAACTCGACCTAAATCTCCTAAAGAATTTATTTTTTTATACTCAGTTGAGCAGAGCTCACAGAGTATATTACTTTGATTGGATAACGGTTGTTTGGACAGTATAAAGGAATCGAGATAGATATAGACTTCCATATATCAAAATCATCAGTATCGAAAAAAAATTTGATTGAGCCATGTCCGTACGTCCGTCCGTCGTCTGTCCGTTAACACGATAATTGAGTAAATTTTGAGGTACCTTGTTGAAATTTGGTATGTAGGTTCCGGGGCACTCATCTCAGATCGCTATTTAAAATGAACGATGTCGACAAAAAAACCGAAAAAGTGCGATAATTCATTACCAAAGGACGGATAAAGCGACGAAACTTGGTAGGTGAGTTGAACTTATGACGGAGAATAGAAAACTTGTAAAATTTTGGACAACGGGCGTGGCACCGCCCACTATTAAAAGAAGGTAATTTAAAAGTTTTTGGCAGTTTTGAAGACATGATGAAATTTGGCAGGAACGTTACTCCTATTACTATATGTATGCTTATAAAAATTAGCAAAATCGGAGAACGACCACGCCCACTTTAAAAAAAAACTTTTTTAAGTCAAATTTAACAAAAAATTTAATATCTTTACAGTATATAAGTAAATTATGTCAACATTCAACTCCAGTGATGATATGGTGCAACAAAATACAAAAATAAAAGGATATTTCAAAATGGGCGTGGCTCCGCTCTTTTTCATTTAATTTGTCTAGGATACTTTTAATGCCATAAGTCGAACAAAAATTTACCAATCCTTGTGAAATTTGGTAGGGGCTTAGATAACTGTTTTCTGTTGAAAAAGGGCGAAATCTGTTGAAGCCACGCCCAGTTTTTTATACACAGTCGACCGTCTGTCCTTCCGCTCGGCAGTTAATACGATAACTTGAGCAAAAAATCAATATATCTTTACTAAACTCAGTTCACGTACTTATCTGAACTCACCTTGTATTGTTATAAAAATGGCCGACATCCGACTGTGACCACGCCCACTTTTTCGATATCGAAAATTACGAAAAATGAAAAATGCCATAATTCTATACCAAATACGAAAAAGGGATGAAATATGGTAATTGGATTGGTTATTGACGCAAAATATAACTTTAGAAAAAAACTTTGTAAAATGGGTGTGACACCTACCATATTAAGTAGAAGAAAATGAAAAAGTTCTGCAGGGCGAAATCAAAAGCCCTTGGAATCTTGGCAGGAATACTGTTCGTGGTATTACATATATAAATAAATTAGCGGTACCCGACAGATGATGTTCTGGGTCACCCTGGTCCACATTTTGCTCGATATCTTGAAAACGCCTTCACATATACAACTAAGGCCCACTCCCTTTTAAAATGCTCATTAATACCTTTAATTTGATACCAATATTGTACAAACGCATTCTAGAGTCAACCCTGTTCCACCTTTATAACGATATCTCGAAAAGGCGTCCACCTATAGAACTAAGGCCCACTCCCTTTTAAAATACTCATTAATACCTTTCATTTGATACCCATATCTTACAAACAAATTCTAGAGTCAGCCCTGGTCCACCTTTATGGCGATATCCCTAAATAGCGTCCATCTATAGAACTATGGCCCACTCCCTCTTAAAATACTCTTTAATACCTCCCATTTGATACACATGTCAAACAAACACATTCCAGGATTACCCTAGGTTCATTTTCCTACATGGTGATTTTCCCTTACTTTGTCTCCATAGCTCTCAGCTGAGTATGTAATGTTCGGTTACACCCGTACTTAGCCTTCCTCACTTGTTTTATTTTGCTCTAATATTACTCATACACCTTGCTTTACACTTAATCGAATATTGAATTACACCTCGATCAAAAACGAATGGCAGTATTTCATAAAGGAACACTTTTTTGTCTGCAATAAGAATAAGATGAAAAGTCCTACCTTGTAAATTTGAAGGAATATTAAACTTGTGAAAGAGTTTAGCCGGGAAATTTCGGGTTCGGTTGATACCACGACTGGTATATGGGAATGAAGGCGTAATCAATTACCTACTCGTTTTGCTGCAATAGAATTTTGGTCCAATACAGATGGTTGTTGCCAGTAGTAATAACTATATAGTGCTTGTTTGTAGAGTAAGTCGGTTACGTGAAGCTCACAGCTTACATAGTATACTTAAATATATATTTTTGACTCATATTTAAAAAAAGTTGACGTACATCAAATAATAAAATCTTTTCAAAACTAAAACTTTTAATTAAACAAATTTTTTCACACAACAATTTGCAGATTCCGACTGACTGGCTGACTGACTAACTGAGTGATTGTGTTATTCTTATTTAATTTTTTTTATTATACTTATGTTGTTTACGTCTACTAACTTAAGATAAGTGCATGAAGTTTATTAATTTTTTTTCTTAGTTGCTATGTACTTTTATAATTGTACTTGTTTAGCAGGAGAGTTCTTATTTACTTGCCACACATTTTGTTTCTTTTTTTGTTTTTGTTGGACTTTCTACTGTGTTTTCAAACGCTGTAAGTTCATAAATACAAAGATAACAAAAACTAATAGTCTTGGTATGTTCTTCACTAGGTAATGTGTGGGCGTGCGGTCATTCAGTTTTGTGGCTATTTCTGTTCTACTTCTGGCAAACAACAAGTTTCAATTAAATTTTAAATATAAGAAACTGTACGAAGATGAGAGTAAGCAGGGGAAAAGCGTTATAGCAAAAAAAACATCATAGGCAAAACACAATGCGAAAACCTTTAAAATTTAATTTAATTATTTTCTACTTTGCCATTAGAAGTGAGCAGTTCTAAAGAAGTTAGATACTATTGCTTCATGTCTCATTCTACAATATTTTGATGATGGCTGATGGGAAGAGGAACAAATATTTTGTATCACCCTCCGATGTTGACTTTATAAGTCAAGCTAAGCGTTTTTTCTCAACAAATGCGCTGTATTCAAGAAAAGTGATTAGAAAGTGTGCATTTATACAATATAAATTTTTCCAAATGGCTTATTAAAAACCAACCAATTACTTTTCTTGATGTTTTCTATTAAAAAAAAATACTTAGGAAAGGTTTTGTGTTGTATGTATGTTAAGAAATTAACGTTTGGCCATTTCGGAAAGATCCTAGGTTTTTGCCCAAAATCTCGCAGATAGTCAAAAATTTTCAGGAGTAGCTCTTTGCGGAGGTATTGTCCCTCGTTCACTTACTCCAGAGAGGCTTCAAACCTAACCCCGGTCTTTGGAATTGGTACTGTTGCGTCTGCTGAAGAGAAATGGAGATACATTAAATGGTCACACTTTTGTCTGTATATCTGATACAAAGCGTAGATTTCTCCTGGCGTTAACTCTGATAATTGTCGCAAATACAATTCCTTTAATCATTTGTGGCTCCTTGGCGGTCACGCACAAAGGCGACTTACGGTTGCTATAATAGTCTATTAATACTCAGAACTGTCGTGGCACATGTCGCCTCCAGTTTTCTCGGCTGTTTTTAAGAGCTGCAATTCCCGATGTGCGAATAGTAGCAATCCCGACCACCAGTCGCTACGACGCCTCCTGCCCTCACACCATATGCCAGCACAGAAGCTATAGGACTGCGACTTCGAACTCATACTTTCGTCGACGTCACTTTCCTAGAAGCTCTAGTGTAGCTCCGCAGACTTTATAACGGATGTTTTTGTCCCGCTATGCTGCCTAGCTACAACAGGGAAACACCTTGAAACGTTAGGGAGTGACCATTCGGCATGGTTCCGCCCTCGAAATCGTAAGCAGTCTAAGTGGATGTCATCGCGAACTGGGTCAAAATCGTATAATCCTCGGCGCATCTATATAATTAAAATTTTACAAAGACCCTGGATAAAATTTTTAAAATGTAGACCAAAGTTTGCAGACGTTTGTGTTCACAACATTAATTTCGATAGTCTTCGTTAAATGAAAACGATATTAAGAATGAAAATCGACCGATTTAAGTTGAAAGATGTTAACTGCTGTTTTCCGGCCGTATGATATAAAAGCTCATTATGGATGACTTGTTCGACTATCCACTACGTTAGGGTAGTAGCACATACACGGTCATTAGTTCGACTGTCTTGGGAAAGCTTTTGTTCACCCCTTTGAGTGTTCTTGCGAAGAAACAAAGCCTCACCTGGTAAATATATGGTATGTGCCTACGTATTCACATTTGTAAAAGGAGCCGTAACGTGTAGGTCATATTTAAACTTGGTTGATAGGCCATAATCAATGTGATTCACTCCAAGGGACTAGTTTTGGATAGGGACTTTGTCTCACTGATTTAGGTTATTCTTTCAGCCAATCGCAATATAAAATTCTTTAAAAAATCGGCACCTTGTTGGGTATTTGCTTTTTTAACAACTGAGAACAATTTGAATACATGTTCGCCGTACGTCATCTTATTTGAATCATTATGTGTGATAGGTGAACAGCACGTTTAAATCCACACTAAATTAACGCTCATTAGCACTTAACGAAAGAGATTGATTATATAAGATATCATTTGATAACCACGTTTCAACTGTGCAAATATATATTATATAAACAAATAAATTACTAGGAAATTTTCTTTTGAAAAAAATATAACAAAATATTTTGTCAAAATCGCGTTCATTTCTTTCGCTGGAGTGTGCGTAAATATTAATCTGTTTGTTTTAACTAATTAAAAATTTCCGTTATAGTTATCTAATTAAATAGGTTATTAGGCTGCTATAACAGAACATTTATATGGAAATGTCATTGCACTGTGCAACAGCCGCCTGGGTATTGGACCAAACCACTCTTTGTAGAGATCTAGGCTTAAGTAGACAAAGTACTATCTCCCTTTTCGAAGTTGAGCCTCCAAAAAATAGATATCGTCTTTCGAAATTCGAAATTCTACATTTCGAAATTTTATTTTATTTTTTGTGTTAACGTGTTCAGCAAATTAAAAAAGGAAAAATGTGGTCGTGGTCCGCCTTTTTCTTTATTTGAATGGCTGAAGTCTTTTTTTGAAAAATTACAATACGAGCAATTACAGTGGAGAGAAGTGCAGACATGAAAGTAGTGCCACTATCATGGGACTGTCTGATTTTTCACCTCGTATAACAGCTGTATACACAAATTTCTCAAAGAATTCAGCCCTTCAAATAAGGGAAAAGATTGGACCACGACAACATTTTACTTTTTTAATTTGCTGAACGCGTTAACAAAAAAACAATAAAATTTCGAACTTCGAAAGCCGAATATAGATTTGGAGGCTAAACTTCGAAAAACGGAGATAGTACCTTGTCTACTTAAGCCTCAATCTGTACAAAAAGTGCGTTTGGTCCAATACCCAGAAAAAAGTTGATTTTGTCGCATAGTTGCTATGAACGCTTAGTAACTTCTTTATATTTGCCGTAAATAAATGGCGGACGACACCTACATGATTTTACGCCAACTGCGGAACGGCAGCTGCAAGGCAGATGAGGAGTTTTTCATGGCAAAAATAAATTCGTGAGTGCATGCTAACACTGCCGAGGGGCGACGCCGATTGAGAAAAACTACGTTTCTAATTAAAGAACCTTGTGTCTTCATTTTTGATGTACTTACCCGGGAGTTGAACCCAAGACCCTCGGAGTGGTAGGTGGAGCACGCTACTGTAACACCACGGCGGTCGCCTCGATCAGTTATAGCTTGTGTAAAGTTTTGGTGAAAGGGCATGCTACAATTAAAAATTTGTAGAAAAACTGTTAAAATGCCGGAAAGGGGTAGACTGCTAATACGCGTCCAAAATATCGGTAGAGATGTTAAAAGACGCGTACTAATCTCGACAATAAATAATCCGAAGCGGAAAAGAAAATTTTATGTCTGTCGGGAGATATTTGCACTTGAGATTTGCCAATTTCATGTGGTTGTTGCAATGTTGTTGTGCACGCGAAACAAATTTGTGTACAAAGGGATTTTGCACGCATTAATTTTTGTTCCCACCCCATTGGCGGACCGGCCAGGGTAATTTTTTATAGAGCGGCCAAAGGCCGCCAACACAGAAAGGTGTTCTGCACAAAATATTATGGATAACAACCCGTTTTCGGAGGAACCCGTGATAATTTTTCGGCTTTTCGTTAATATCCTTTAAAAGGACTTTTTATTTTCTGCTTTCGGTATATTGTTTTCCAGATTAATAAGCGTCTTTTAACACCTCACCCGACCTTTTGTGACGCGTATTAGCAGTCGATCCCTGTTGCTAGACTATTACAATACACTTAAAGAGAGCACGACGCAAATTGGAAGATAAGCTTGGCCTAAAATCTCTCGCAGTTATCGTGCATTGTATTTATTTATTTAGTTTATTTGTAATGTACCGAGTGAAAACAAACAAGATTTTTTATTGTATAGCCTTCACTTTAATTAAGGTGTATTGATTGTTATTTAAAATTCCTGAAATTTGATTGAAAAGTTTTTGCTTATTTTTTATTCACTGTGACTCAATTAGGTATAAATAGCGCCACAAAATTGATCTCGGTGTACTTTATTCTTAAGTAAGTGGTGTAAAAGTTCTTAAACTAAAATGAATTTAGACGCATGTGTATTTGGCGATCGCTACTATTTAATTCGTTCCGTGTGTGAGTGCGTTGGTTCCTTAGTCACATTTAAAATCGGTGGTTACAGCTGCGCATTGGCATATACGAGGTACGAAGGAGCGATATCCAGGTCCAGCTGTGTAGCCGTTATATGTGCAATAAACATAAGAAAGGATAAGAAGGTGCAGAATATGCTTTTCATGACCCTGCTTTGCTTGAGAATCACTATATATGGATATAGCTGTGGTTAAAGTTGTTAATCTTTTTACGGACTCTGAGAGTAATAGCGGCAAAACTTTGGCGATTCCGTATTAATACCGGGCGTGGTAATGCAAATTAGTGGATGGGGCGCTGTAATCGTATAGTAAATACGCCTCCTAATTATCTTCTCAAAGCTTCTTCGAATGCCTATAACACGAAAGGATAAATGACAGGGACCATTATGATACTATACGTGACAACCGATAACTCTACCAAACACAATCGATTAGTGCTGGATGTAGGGATAGTACATGTGTATTTTAGAGATTTTGGAGCAGGAGCAATTATGATAACCACTTTGTGCGGTGACATACGGTAGTTGTGATAAGCTCAGTGTTCCGAGGTTTATTTATAGATGTAACAAATCAAATAGTTTTAAACTTTTTAAGTAACCAATTATTACGGAAGATTTGACCTGAGCTTTAGCAACGTACGGATAAAAGAAATTTCGAAGAATGAATGCAACCATACGGGCCGACAAAGAAGGCAACCTTGCCTAATGTCCAAATTAGTGTAGGTGGCCAACGCAGCCGATTTCACGTTCTTCCTGTTTCCGGCATCTTCACTACAACAAGAAGGAATAACACAAAGTTTATCAGACGACAACCAGGACAAGTTATCTCGTCGCGAAACGGCTCCCCAAGTTAATTGCAGCTGTAAACGACGCGCCAACATATGCGCGAAGATCAAACCACTACTCATGCAATGAGAGCGCGCTCCTAAATCCACAACCGCATCGAAGCATTTTCTTCAGACGCGGCGCTCACGAAAACGCTTCAACACTAGCGGCCGGAAAGTAATTAAACTGACAAGTGTGTGTGTAACGTTGAGGAGGCACGACAGCGCGGCACTCCATAATCGGTGGCCCGGCACGGAAGGGTGTATGTAAGAAGTTAAAGATTGTAAAGTACCCATACATAAAATTCGCATGTTGGGCGGTCGAGTCTACTCATACATAAAAAGGTAGGCAATCAACGAACGTAAGCAGGAGAGGAGCAACATATCGCTCCAACCGGTCAAAAATATATTCAACGGTTAGGACGACACTGTGCAAATACGACAGAACAGGTTTTGGAATAGCGTAAATTATCCACACATTGTTGTATTATGCGAAGACAACTACTATAAGCAGAAACAATATTTTAATAATATGCGCATAGGGGTGCGCAGTCACACTCATTCCTGATATGGAAAAGAGCACACCAACAGATTCATCATAGCACGAATGCCTGCACGCTTGAGTGTCCATACAAATTCTGATGGCGGTGGAGAGGCGCTTGAATGCAAAGTTTTAAGTATATAGTATACGCAGTTCTAGGTGTAGGATTATAGTAGAGATTGAGTGTGTACACTGTTCTTGTTAGTGTATAAGATTGGCACCAGCGATAATTTACGGTCAAATGTACGATTGTTGTCAGCGTGAGGCAACGGCAGGGTGGTGAATCATATGTAGTGAGATAATTGGTTAGTACACGGTTGATGCTGTGGCACGAATTCAGGTTTTTATCCGGGCGCCTTAGGTAAGGAGCGATATAGTGGTCAGTTAGTTGAGGATGGTGAAATTGAGTAGCCACATTTAATTGTCACCATTCCGTCGCGTGCCATGAGCGTAACTCAAAGTTAATGAAATTTGTTTGTATAAGCGGGTTCGTTGCACATACACACGCGACACACTTATAGAGTGCGAGTTGCTCATTGCCAAAGATCGACCCTCATGTTATGTATCGTGATGTAGCTCAAAGCTTGCAAGACAGAGCCATCCGCATAGCGGGTAGTTATACGTGTTCGTTAGATTCGAGTTGGTTTAAGATAGGCGCGGTAATGCGATTCTGTCTTGAAATGCTTTGAGTTGGATCAGGAGTACCATTCCATTATAATGTCATTGTCAATTGTGGGACATTGCTCAGGTTCATTGGTACGATATAGGATGCGTGGTTAAAAATCCAGCTATGAGAAATGGTTTAGAAGTAAACATTTGCAGCGCATGCATATGAGCGTGTGATATTTTTTATATATGAAATTATGCGAGTGCTATATACAAATGTAGATGTATATGGATTCGTAGTATATAGATTTGTATTGAACTAAATGCTTTCAATAACCTTGGTAAGATTAGTATCGTTGATGCTCTCACATGAGTACGACCTGCCATTGAATCTAATTATAAATGGATGATGATCGAATGATCATATTATAGTTACATACTTTACTTAAATATATATGTATATTGATATTTTTACGTGTACATTCGCGCGCAAACATTAGGGTGGGACGCACACCCGTTCGAATTGATTGAAATCTAGAATATAATTTTAGACAGTGGTTGGGTATAAACGCCACGGTATAGTCGAGTAGATAGGTATAGACAAGTGGCACGAGCACTCATGAATATTATATCTTTAACATTGTAGTAGGTCTAGACATGAAATACACATTAAATGATTGCTAAAACTAACAACAGTGTGATGAATGGGAGTAATGGGGTGATCGTACGGGTTAGACAGACGGACACAGACAGGAGTAAGTGTTGGGTCAACCGATTTAGGCCTTGTTGACATTGGTAGGGTGGGCAATGAGGAAGAAGGGCCGGCTTGAGTTTATGGAGGCGACTGCGACGACGGCGGTGGCATGCTGTGGAGGAGGACATACAAGAGGGGAAGAGTCAACAACAGCGCACGGGTGCGAATTTTTTTTCTTATTGTTTCTGCGGTTCAGTGGGCACATCGTTGATGATTTGAGAATCCTACCCCATCCGCGAGCTGAGCCTATGCAAGCGTTCCCACGAGGATCATTGGACCTTATTCTTCCATCGATAAGGGAACCTGTACCGCACTGCCAGTCATGGTATAACCCCAATATATCTTGAAGAGTGCTGTTATAATTCAATGTTGAGTGGAATATCATCCTTACTTGACAGAAATATTTGAGATAGTTTTTTCTTCGAAACAGCAGTTAAGATATGGTGACATTCCACTCAACTGTCGAACTGGCGATACTTGTTTTATATATCATCTAAAATGCAATGAAGTGGTACGCATGTAAATGCCTTAAATCGTGAGACCAAAGTTTGATCACTACTTGTAAAGTTCCCTCGTGTATATGAGTAGATCATTAGATAAAAAGAAAATTGTGGAACAACTATTTTGAGATCCTGGCAAACTCCGTAATAAACAGCTGATCCAACTAACTCTATGGAAGTCAACGTAGACGGTTATTGAAGTCATAGAATAACACCTTAGTCATAACAGGGTACCATAGCCAACCAATTAAATAAAAAAAAATAAATAAAGGTAGGCGCGATAACCTCCGAAGAGATCTAAGGGCCGAGCTTCTCTTCCAATTTGCGTCGTGCTCCTCTTGATTTTACCTACAAATTGGCCGTACGTACTGCATGTTTATGGCCGACTCCGAACAGTCATCTGCAAGGCAGACGAGTTTTCACTGAGAGCCTTTCATGGCGAAATACACTCGGACGCGGATTGCCAACACTGGCGAGGGTTCGACCCCGCTTAGAAAAATTTTCTCTAATTGAAAACCTTATGTCTAAAATGTTGATGTTGCTTTGCCCGAGGAGTAAACCCAGGGCACACGGTGGTGGTAAGCGGAGCACGTTACCATCACACACGGTGGCCGCCAACCAATTAGGCTTTTGTTTTCCCCCATAGCCACAATCTATAAGTTTTTGCGATGGCGAATTTATTCACATGTTCGAGATTATATTTTTGTTTCGAAATTTTTACATTTTCTATTTCATGAGTTATCACATATTTTAGTTTAGGCACCAATAACCGATGCCAATATAAATATATCTTTGGTTAAGTGAAATATATTTACGAATTGGGCTTTATGAATAAGGAAATCTTAAAGGGATGATATTTTACTAAAATATGATTATACTTTGGCAAAAGGTGTCGCTGGATGTCGCACTGATCAACACTGTTTTGAAAACCTCGGTTGCTGCCCGTTTTAAATATTTGCATTTAGCTTCATTTAAGCTTCGTTCAGCGGAGAATATTATGGAGCATGTCGAAAAATATGCGCCCGTTGGTAAGCAACATTTATGCTGCCATAAGCTGGTAAAAAAGAGATTGATACAAATTCTCTTAGATTTGTTAATTTCAAATTGGGTGTGGTTGAAACCGAATATAAAAAAACTGATGAATCCAGAGATTTGGCCGGCGAATGTGTCTGTTCATCGTTCCGTTTTTTTCCTAATAGGATCGAGGTAGTGCTTATGAGAAAATTAAGATTTATTACCAAAACACTTCTGGTCTTAGAAGTAAGAAAGTATGTATACATGATAAGCTCTCTTTTAGAATATGATGTGTGGTTCTAACTGAGAACATGGCTCAATTCAAATTTTTTCGATACTGAAACTTTTTGACATACGCTGTTATGATGTTTTTCGTAAGGACAGAGATCCTATTTAAAACTGGATGCAAGAGAGGTGGAGGTGTGTTAATAGCAGCCCGGTGCAATTTGCGTGCGTCATTTGAAATTGCGTGATAACGCCTCCTCCTCTCGATCAACTTTGTGTCCGTTTGTGTGGTTCCACTGGTTACCTCTATATTTGTGTTTCTTATATTCTGCCATTGAGTGATGAATGTGTCCTACAATGGCATATTGACAACATTCTCGTCAATTCATCAAGACATTGGCAACAATCAATTATGCGTTCTTGGCGATTTCAATTTGGGCTCTGTTAACTGAATGATCTTGATAACAATTTCTACTTAACTGCTGTACATATTACAAGTGCTATTGAATCTTATGTCATAGATAACTTTTCCAAGTATCGGCTTAACGCATATGATTTATGTATAAGCTGCATCGCTTTCTGGATTTGATTTTCAAAGTAATGAATTGAATTTGTGTTGTCGCAGGCTGCAATTTGTATATCCACTGGCTAATTTGCATCATATCCCGATCTTATTGGAAGTTGAATTTTTAGAATTTTTCAAATCGTCCCCCTCTATGACCAAGCCGTCATTTAATTTTGATCATTGCAATTTTAATGCTTTTGATGCAGAGTTGAACAACATTGATTGGGACTCCGCGTTATAAAAATAAAGAAGTTGCAACCTGCTTCAGTATCTTAAGAGCTCTCCGGCAGCATTGTGTCATAAATATATCCCTACTATTAAGAGTAAATTGTATAAGTTTCCTTGGTACTCGGCAGAGCTTAAGCATCTGAAAAATTTGAGACAATAAGTTTTTCAAAAATACAAAGCCACAACAAGAGCCAACTTTTTTGAGTATGCATGCTTATTATAATAAAAAATTTATGATTTGAATAATATTTATATGACAATTATATTAATAACTTTGAGAAAAACATTAAGAATAATCCTACTTCTGGGCTTATGTTAAATCTAAAAAAATTTATCGAGTATTCCCCAAAACAGTGTACTACAACAATGTCTCAGCAGCATCGATCAGTGAGGCTGCCAATCTATTTGCGAACTTCTTTTCATCGAACTTTGTATCAGATGAGACTTGACTGTAAACGACCTAGATGCGTTTACGTGTTAGCCTCAAACGGTAAACTCGTGTTCTTCTATTGATTTTGGATCTTTGGTATTATCTGAAGTGGATGTCATCGAAGGTTTAAAGAGTGTCAAAGACTCTTCGCATACCAGATGTTGACGGGCTTTCCATGAAACTTTTTGAAAATTGTACCTCGTTGGTAAAACCTCTCATGCTTATTTTTAATCTGTCCCTAGCTTCAGGGGTTTCATTGATGATTGGAAAAAGCACTTCTATTACCCCTATTTTTAAAGTGGAAATAAAATGATATTTTAAAGTTATAGGCCTATATCCAAGTTGTCCGTCTGTTGCCAAGCTATTTGAATGCATTGTAAAAGAGAAACTTTATTTCATGTGAAACATATAATTTGCGCAAATCAGCATGGATTTGTGGCAGCACGCTCGACAGTTACCAATCTTTTCAGTCTATACTGAGGATTGCCATTCGTGCTTTCGTAATGGTCTTCAGCTTGATACGATTTATACTGATTTTTCTAAGGCGTTGACAAAATTTCTCACGTAATCCTCATTGAGAAACTTGCATTCCTGGGTTTCATTCCAGTATCCTCAAATGGATGAAATCTTATTTATATAACAGGAGTTGCATGGTTGCTATAGATGGGGCATTCTCGGATCCATTCATTGCTACATCTGGTGTGCCTCAAGGTAGGATATTAGGTCCTTTATTATCATCTTGTTTATTAATGATGTTTCTTTTTGTTTCAACTCGTCTAGATTTCTCTTATATATTCCGATGATCATAAAATATATTCTGAAATAAGAGACTCACGTGATTCATCGGCGCTTCAAAGTGAACTTAATAAATTCTTAGATTATTGCGCTTCGAACAGGCTTTATATAAATATTAACAACGTGTTTTAAAGTAGCTTACTCTAAATGGTCAAGCCTTTGGATATTTGCTACTGGTTGGCGGACTCGTGCCTTTCTGAGGTTAATGTAATTAAAGATCTGGCGTGTATTTTGATAGCAAACTAAATTTTACTACTCATTTAAACTACATAATTACAAATTCTTTTAGAACACTTGCCTTTGTGAAACGCCACTCTTCTAATTTTTCAGATCCATATACCTATAAGCTTTTGTACTCGGCTTTTGTCCGTTCTAAAATGGAATACGCAGCTGTCATTTGGAGACCATACCATTCAGTCCACATAAATCGTCTGGAGAAAGTACAAAAGTGCTTTGTTCGTTTTGCTTTACGCTCTCTTAACTTTACTGAACCGATTCCGTCGTACGTTGCTCGTTGTCGATTAATTAGTTTGGTATCGTTATCCGATAGGAGAACGCTATTATCGGTTTACATTTATTATGGATCTTGTTTCTGGCAGGATAGATTGTCCTTCCTTACTTCAGCTAGTTTACTTTAATGTGCCCTGTAGAAATTTACGGAATTTTGTGTTTTTCGTGTTGGACTTAACAGAAGCAATCAATGAGTGCTAACGAAACGGTGCGCTCCCTTCAAGAGAATTATGCTCTGCTATACAACTATTCGCAAATTTTCTGGATATTAGATTTTACTGTATACCACAATCGGTTATACAGTTCACACTAAAAACCTATTGTTTAAGTATACTTAATTTGACATTGAGTCTGTACTATATTCTTAAGTGTCTGCTGTATAATAGACAGTCACAGTAAATAAATAAATAAGATAATATGAATAAATCGAGAGCCGCTATTAAAAGTAAAATAATTGGCTGCTGATTACCTCGAGGATGATGTATAGCCTAGAATTTCGCTTCCAATTTAGTTGTGCTCTTAGTCTTTCCTACACAATCGGTGACGGGACCATCATCAATTTAATAGCCGACTAAAAATAAAAGATTTAGATCACACCTCTGATGTGTTTGTCTGACACAACTGCCAGGACGACCCCGCTTAAGAGATAACTTGTTCTCTCAATTGGACACTGTCCCTTAGTTGTTGATGCTTGCCTTGCGCGGAGACTTTAACGCACAAGGACTGCTTCGGTGTGTTTGGCGGAGCACGCTACCACCATCCAGCGAACACAGTATGACTAACGCCATAATGATAATATTGTGATTTGTCCATTAGAACTCTATATTGTTCTTCTTATGGTGATCTCTGTTATCGAAATCTAGGTCAGAGTACTCGTTTATAATTGGATAGAGAACGATTTAAGACACCACTGATGCGCTGTCTGTCACAGCTAATCGATGATGCGTCGAGGAGGACCTGAGGATTAGTATTAGGAAGCATTGCGACCTTTGTGCAGATCTTTTGTTTCATAGATCTTTCACCCTATTTTTAGGTGAATCCTTTTGATGTGTTATGTACTTCTTCAGGCATTTTACTTCCACATCACAAGGGGATAAGAGCCACACCACGCAGATGGTAGACCTCTCTGCCTTGCCAGAGCGACGCATTTGCTGAGAAAGTGAACCGGCGTTTCAACCTCCAGCTCACAGAAACGACAAATTTGAGTACGGATGGATTTAACTCACTTAGTGATATCGTAGACAAACAGTTTCCCTTATAGTATCCAGTGAGAGTCGTAGGTCCTCCCTGCTTAGATTAATGAGTTTTGCTGATACTTTCGTTGCCGCAACTATAAACTGTTTGGCCTGTCTTTGCCTGAGCAGTCCAATCCAGTGAAGTCTGAATTGTTGTTTTCCAGTTACTTATGTTTCCCTGGTTTGTACTTTTGTGAATGCACAAAGGGCCCAGGACCATAGAATGCTGTATAGCACGCTGCTTTTGCTAGGTAATCTGCACGTTCATTTACTTTCAGGTCCTTGATATCCGGGGACCCATCCTAAAAAACCTGTTTTTGTCACGGGGCATTAAGGATTTTATATGCGTCAACCACTACCTTAGATACTTGTATGGGTTCGCAAGGCACGCAGGCCGCCTGGCTGTCCGACATAATGTAGATGCTCTTCGAGCATGAGCCTCTCCGTAGACAATCATCTACCGCAAACTTCTATTGCATGGATTTCTGCTGAAATATGGTCGGGTAGCATCCCCATTGCATCGTTTCCTGAAGTTCGGGCTCAGATGCCAGCTCCCGTTTTCCGTCATCGAATTTTGATCCATCCGTGAACCAGAACCTCTGAGTCAGGATCATTATAAGGAATTCCAGTGGGTGCTGTCCACAATGGCCCACTTCAAAGTGCCATGAGATTCTGAACTTAAGGGACATTAAAATACAATATGTACACACGTAATTTACATATTCAAATAAAATATTTATAGGCAAAATTAATTGTCGTGCCGAGATATACATAGCTCTTCCATTCAGAAATTCTTACAAGGCACGTGCTTTCGGCTTCGTTTTCTAAGCCTTTTATTAATTGTGGAATCCAATCAATAATATCGAACCCCACGTACCTACAAACTTCACAAATACATGTATCGTGCAGAAGTCGTTAGGTATAGGTGGATGAAGTTAGGTTAGGTTAATTAGTTTGAAAGGCCGCAACATGGGGACTCTCATACTTCCTCTCGGATACATTTTTGATCTACTGTGACATGGCCGGGTAGCGGCACAGTCATCTAACCAGATTACTTCTAATAGTTCTCTGATGAACTTAACGGATCGTCGAGATCCGACTTGGAATTCTTATGCCTTTAAGGCAGCTCACTGGCAACAAAAATTGTTATTTTTCTGTCTAAGCCATACTGTTCTGGAGCTGTCTCTCATCTCTATGTCATAGCCTCCGCTGGAAACATACTGCACGCATCAGGAGGTCGATATGACTAATTTATTGCAATGCTTTGGGCGCAGTCCAGCTGCAATTCTGAAGAAATTGTATGAAGTAGTAATAGCCCTTGATAGGCGGAGCTTCCTTGAAGCGCAAGTAGTTACATAACATATAATTTGGTAATGGACCTACCTTTGCATTGAAAAATATCCTTGCATAGAACAGAAATGAGAGAGTAAGATACTTTACCTTCTACTAGAAAAAGCTGACCAGTTCGCATGAATCACCGATGACTTGGCATGCTCATCATTCACGCTTCTATTTTCAAGCATCAAAAAGGTCTGTAAGCTTGAAGTGAACGGTCCATAAAAATCTTACATCGAATGAATGGGTCCTTTGCATTAGCATAATGCTTTGACGATCAAATGAAAAACCTCAATTAGGTATAAGAAACCTTGTTGAACAAATCTTGCCCACTTCCCGTGCTTCAGTTCATGCCTTTCCAGCCTAATTGATCATACGCAACTCATGTCCTCTTTCTCTTGAACGGTGTATGTGGAAGACGTTCTATCTGGCGTAGATGTCACACAGTATGGTTAAGTCAAAAACTAGCGAGTGGTCATCCCACACTGGAACATTAGATGTAAAGAACGCTTCAATATCTCAAGATTGCCAGATATGCTGGCCGTGTTAGACTAACGATTCCAAATATCACGATATCTTAATTGTCAAAATCAAGTGGTCAAGTAAACCTTCAGTAAAAACTTTCTTCAATATCGGCTGAGAACTCTGGACTCCTATAAGACATACTCACAGAAAGCAAATATTAATTTTGTTTACATTAAGCTACTAGCATCCTTGGCAGACATTTTTGTGACCGAAAATTGGCTTACTATGCATTTCAAAAGTGGTACCCGAACTTTATTGCTATAGCGAACTTAACCATTGTTTATATGGTCTTGGCATAACCAAGTTTCTACTAAAGGCTGGGCAAATACATATATTTGCATTAGTAAAGATTTCTCATATGTTGAGACGCACAACACGGACTCCAATCGGGTACTGGTCTGATAAAATACCAATCACCATTGATAAATGAACCTAAACGAATCCAATGGGCTGATTGAGCTTGTGACTTCCGGCTACCGGTCATTATCGCTTACTGCAAGGAGTAGTGCCTTCCCTGTGAGTATTTATCTCACCTGAGGGCTGAAGCCACAATAAGAGACTACAACTGTTCAGCAGAAGTTCAAATTCCCTACTGCGTGCCACGTTCAATTCCCGGGCAAGCGCGTGGCAGTTTAAAGAGATTATGTGATCTCTAGATACATATTATAATTAGCTTTAGTTCGGAGTTATAGGTTGTAAGGGTAAACCCTGAAAAATGTTACGTAACCGTAAAAAACCTTGACGGAATCCTTGGCGCAATTTTCGCTTGACAGATAAGTGAAAAGATATCCGAGAATGCTGTAGAGATTACATCAGAAAGACATGGAATAGAATCAATATGCCAGAACCTAATTTGTCGAAGCAAATCGGTCGAAAATAACTTTTTCCCTAATACCAACCGCATGCAGTCAAGGTTCTTCAAATAAAAGCAAGAGGCATGCTTTGGATATATGCAAACGAAAACAAGTAAGGAGGGCTAAGTTCGGGTGTAACCGAACATTACATACTCTGCGTGAGCTTCTATTGCACATTCATTTCAGATAAATTACTTTCTGCATACACGTGGCACCGCCCGTTTAAAAAAATGTCTCCCCATTTCCTCTTACAATAAAACTTGATAAGTGAAATATCATTGATTCAAAACATTTTTGCTTAAGTTATAGCTTATTATTCTACGTCTTTTAAACTTGGTGTATCTACTTTGCCGTGGTCTTTAACCGATCCGTCCATTTTACTAGAAATATTCCTGCTATAGGGAAATTTGTGTACCCAATTTATTACGATCCGTTAATTTGTCTTTGAGTTATGGCTCCGAAACATAGAAATTGCTTAGTCATAAAAGGGCGGCGCCACGCCAATAATGTTGACAGTTCTTCCTATTTATGTTAAACCACTTGGGAAATGAAATACATTGAAATAAAGCTCTTTTTTGCAAAGATATAGGTCATTTTATGCGTCCGCGACCCTTTTAAAAACCTTGTATATACAAGTGGGCGTGGTCCTTAACCGATTTCGTTATTTTCTCTTCATAGTAAGGCTTCGCTGATAGTAAAGTACAAATCATATGTAAAATTGAATTTATCACAAGTGGGCGGTGCACCCCATTTTAAAAAATGTTTCCAAATTTTTATCAGGCGTCTCAATATCAGTCCACGTGTCAAATTGAACATTCTAGCTGTATTATTTGCTATTATGGCAAAATTTTATATATATAAAAAGTGGGCGTGGTTATCGTCCGATTTCGGTCATTTTCAATACCAATCTATTCTGGGTCCAGATAAGCTAGTGTACCATTTGGTGAAGATCTCTCAATATCTACTCAAGTATCGTGCTAACGGGCGGACGGACGGACATGGCTCAATCAAATTTTTTTCGATACTGATATTTTGATATATGTGAAATCTATATCTATTCTCGATCCTTATACCTGTATCAAATCCAATGCGTATTTCGATATCAACGTTATATTACTCGTCGTGTGACAAATATGCAATTTGGTTAAATTTGAACGCATTTCTTTATCATTTTTTTAAGTCACACCTGAAATATTTCGAAGCGCTCTTAATTATGAGTCCGATAAGAATCCGAAATTGTAGACCAAGGGTGACGTTTTTTGGAACGATTTTCCTTCATACTTTGTCAAATAAGGGAAAATCACCATGTATGCCTCTCGTAAGAGGCGACTAAAATACCGGATTCAAGGGGTTTGTGTAGCGCAGCCCTTTGCAGGTTGCCAGCGCAATACATAGCTTCTCCAAACCAATTTTCAACCTCACCTATCCGTAGGCGAATCCTGTTTCATAACACGCGAGGCTCTGGCGACCCTGAACTCCTGATGGATCTAGGGGTGGAGGGGCGGTATGGCCTAGAAGGTCGTATGTGGTCATAACAATCGTTCCTGAGATGGTCGAACGTACCGGATCTGCATCCGGCAAAAGACCATCTGCTCGATAGCACTCCCCAGGGCCCTCGGGGAGTGTCCTTATCGTTAGAAAAAAACAACAACAACAACAACCATGTAGGAAAATGAACCCAGGGTAACCCTGGAATGTGTTTGTATGACATGGGTATCAAATGAAAGATATTAAAAAGTATTCTAAAAGGGAGTGGGCCTTAGTTTTATAGTTCTTTGTCGAGATATCGCTATAAAGGTGAACCAGGGGTGATTCTAGAATGTGTTTGTACGACATGGGATCACATGAAAGGTGTTAATGAGTATTTTAAAAGGGAGTGGGCCTTGGTTCTATAGGTGGACCCCTTTCGAGATATCGTCATAATGGTGGACCAGGGGTGACTCCATAATGTGTTTGCAGGATTTGGGTATCAAATTAAATGTATTAATGAGGTTTTTAAAAGGGAGTGGCCCTTAGTTGTATATTTGGAAGGGTTTCCGATATATCGACCAAAATGCGGACCAGGGTGACCCAGAACATCATCTGTCGGGTACCGCTAATTTATTTATATATGTAATACCATGAACAGTCCTGCCAAGATTCCAAGGGCTTTTGATTTCGCCCTGCAGAACTTTTTCATCTAGTTAATATGGTAGGTGTCAGCTATTTTACAAAGATGTTTCTAAAGTTATATTTTGCGTCAAAAAAACAATCCAATAACCATGTTGCTCCCCTTTTTTCGTATTTCGTATAGAATTATGGCATTTTTTTCATTTTCGAAATTTTCGATATCGAAAAGCGGGCGTGATCATAGTCGGGGTACGGCCATTTTTAATACCAATATAAAGTGAGTTCAGATAAGTACGTGAACTAAGTTTAGTAAAGATATATCGATTTTTGCTCAAGTTATCGTGTTAATGGCCGAGCGGAGGGGCAGACGTCGACTGTGTAGAAAACAGTTATCGTCATAGAATCTATGCTCCACCAAATTTCACAAGGATTTTAAATTTTTGTTCGACTTATGTCTTTAAAAGTATTCTAGACGAATTAAATGAAAAAGTGCGGAGCCACGCCCATTTGAAATTTTATTTTATTTTGGTATTTTGTTGCACCATATCATTACTGGAGTTGATTGTTGACATAATTTACTTATAAACTGTAAAGATATTCAATTTTTTGTTAAAATTTTACTTAGAAAAATTTTGTTTTAAAAACTGGGCGTCTTCGTCATCCGATTTGCTAATTTTTATTTAGAACACATATAGTAATAGGAGTAACGTGCCTGCCAAATTTCATCATGATATCTTCAACGACTGCCAAATTACGGCTTGCAAAACTTTTAAAATTACCTTCATTTAAAAGTGGGCGGTGCCATGCCCTTTGTCCAAAATTATACTAATTTTCTATTCTGCGTCATAAGGTCAACCCACCTACCATGTTTCATCGCTTTATCCGTCTTTGGTAATGAATTATCATACTTTTCGGTTTTTCGAAATTTTCGATATCGAAAAATTTGGCGTGGTTATAGTCCGCTTTCGTTCATTTTAAATAGCGATCTGAGATGAGTGCCCAGGAACTTACATAATAATTTCATTAAGATACCTCAAAATTTACTCAAGTTATCGTATTCATGGACAGACGGACGGACGGACGGGCGAGCATGGCTAAATGAATTTCCTTTTCGCCCAGATCATTTTGATATATAGAAGTCTATATCTATCTCGATTAGTTTATGCCGTTATGGGGTACAGTTATGCGAACAAAATGTATATATTCTGTGAGCTCTTCTCAGCTGAGCTTCGAGCTGTTTCGGATCCGTTTCTGGATTGTTTTCGTAATAATATCGTCGAGACTTTTTGGGGACTCACTCCATATATTTTCAAGATTGTTTTCGAAAGCATTTCACGATTGTTTAGGGAATCTCCGATATGACTGCCACCGAATATTTTTAACTATCAGCGGATCTGTTCGTTGTTTCGGAACTATTTCAAGATTATTAAAAAAAAAGTATTTCAGGGGAGTATTTGATCCTCCTTTTTTAAGAAGCTCACTATATCCTTCCTTCAGTTTATCACCGTGTGACTTATCTCCGCGACTCCTGGCATTTCGCGATATGTCGGACTATTTAAAGATTATTTTCTGGACGGTCTCAGTACTTTTTTTTCAAGATCATATCTTGGTATATCGCGTTGACTGGGTCGCGGTTTTATGCTAGTTTACGAATATGTGAAAGATGAACAGACCTTTAAATTCACAACAAATTAACACCTTATTAACACTTAACGAAAGATATTGATTATGTCAGCCCATTCAAGTTCGAGCAGTGTTGTTGCTCAGAATTTCGTACACTGCTCCAAACTCTGGCTATGTGGCAGTATACAATAGAAACTAGTAGAGTTTGGAAACAGATAAAACCCACTAAGTGAACCCTTTGCACTTTTCTGTGTTTATTCACTAAGAATACAGCCATTGTACAGGTATCAATTTGATAACACGTTTCAACTGTGCAAATATACATTTATATAAACAAACAATTACTAGGAAATATTCTTCTGAAAAAGTATAACAAAATATTTTGTCAAAGCCACTTTCATTTCATTTCGCTGGTTTATGCGTAAATATTAATCTGTTTGTTTAACTAATTAAAAATTGATTCAAGGTTCGATTCGAGCTCAAGGCCAGAACAGTAATTTTTTTCTAATGATAATTATTGTTATTTTTAATTTTTCTAAATTTGAAAAATTGTATTTTGTTTTTTGAATAGTAAGTAGAAAATTTTTCAGACAACCTGCCATAGCTGCGCAGATGGATCCATTTCGTATGGTGCTAAGCCTTCATCAGCAGTACGCTTTAGGCATGCTGCGCTAACCATTTAGCTATACAGCGGTGGTTTGTTTGCCTGGAAAATTTGCTACTTCTATTCCTTTTACCAACTATATTTATTCAGTGTTGCGCCATCTGCCGCAAATCACTGTTAATGCTGGATTTTTGTGTATTGTCAATTACTTTGTTTGACATTCCCAAGTGCTCATGGTTTATTAAAATTGTTTTTGTTTTTATCGGCCTTAATAGCTGTGAGTTAAATAGGCTTATTAGGCTCCTATAACAGAAAAATTTATATCGAAATGTCATTATAAACGCTTAATAAGCTTTTGTATTTGTCATAACAAAAAATTTTTATTTTAGCAGGCACTTTCACTCAAAAATGTACACAAGCTATAATTGATCGAGGCGGCCGCCGTGCTGTTGTGATATCATGCTCCGCCTACCACACCGAGCGTCCTGGGTTCAACTCCCGGCAGAGTAACATCAAAAATGAAGAAACGAGTTTTTTAATTAGAAAAAAGTTTTCTAATCGGCGTCGCCTCTCGGAAGTGTTTAGCATACACTCGAGTCTTTTCTGAAAATAAAAGTTCCTCAGTGAAAACTCATCTGCTTTGCAGATGCCGTTCGGAGTCGGCGTAAAAACATGTAGGTGTCGTCCCGCCAATATGTAGCAAATATTAAAAGAAGCACGTCGCAAATTGCAAGATAAGCTCGGCCTAAAATCTCTTTGGAGGTTATCGCGGCTTGCATTTATTTATTTATTTTATTTTAATGAACCGAGTGAAAACAAACAAGATTTTTATTGTATAGCATTCACTTTAATTAAGATGTATTGTTGTTATTTGAAATTCCTGAAATTTTGATTGGAAAGTGTTTGCTTATTTTTTATTCACTTGACTCAATTAGGTATAAATAGCACCCACAAAATTGATCTCGGTGTACTTTATTCTTAAAAAGTGGTGTAAAAGTTCTTAAATAAAAATGAATTCGCAGATTTATTTGGCGATACTGTTTTTCGTTCTAAGCTGCCGTTTAACTTATACGAATGAGCAATATCGCATTATAAATGGCGTAGATATTAGATAGAGGACAGCCCACATTCGGTAGCAATATTTATTTCTTCCGTGTGGGAGTGCGTTGGTTCCTTAGTCACTTTGAAATCGGTGGTTACAGCTGCGCATTGCGTATACGAGGCACAACGGAGCGATATCCAGGTTCTAGCTGGTGTAGACGATATACGTGCAATAAACACAAGAAGGGGCCAAAAACGCCAAGTGCGGAGTGTAATTCATGATCCTGCTTTTACTCCAGAATCACCATATATGGATATAGCTGTGGTTAAAGTGGTTAGATCTTTTGTTTTGACTCAGAGAGTAACAGCAATAAACATCTGCGATTCCGTATTAGTACCGGGCATGGTAATGCAAGTTAGTGGATATGGTGCGGCAACTTTAAATAATACGCCTCGTAATTATTTCTCAAAACTACTGGAATGCCTATAGTACGAAAGGATCAATGCCAGAACCTTTATGGCTATTTAGAGCCACCGTTGATTTTACCAAACACAATCATTTGTGCTGGATTAAGTGGAAGTATTACGTATTTTGGAGATTCTGGAGCAGGGGCAATTGTGAATAACCAACTTTGTGCGGTGGTACAGGGTGGTTGCGATACTCTCAGTATGCCAAATTTATTTACAGATGTAACAAGTCAAATAGTCTTAAACTTTTTAAGAACCAATATATCTTGAAGGGTTTGTTGTTATAAATTCACTGTTGAGTGGAATATCACTCTTACTCGACAGAACACCGAATTTGGAACCATTTTGAGATAGTTCGTTTTCGAAACAAGAGTTGAGATATGGTGACATTCCACTCAACAGTCGAACTGGCGATATTTGTTTTATATAAAATGTAGAAATAAATTATGTATCATGATTGCGAGTAAATAAATATTTTGATTGTATGCAATGAAAGTGGTAAGTATGTAAATGCCTTAAATTGGGAGACCAAAGTTTGATCTACTGTAAAGTTCCCTCGTGTATGAATAGTATCAGTAGATAAAAGAAAATTGTGGAACAACTACTTTGATACCCTGGCAAGCTCCGCGTAAAACAGCGGATCCAACCAACTCTATGGAAGTCAACGTAGTCGGTTATTGAAGTCATAGAATAACACCTTAGTCATAACGGTACAATAGCCAGCAATTAGGCTTTGTTTTCCCCCATGCCCATAATCTCTAAATTTTGCGCTGACGAATTTATTCCCATGTTCGAGATTATATTTTTGTTTCGAAATTTTTTACATTTTCTTTTCTAATGAAGTTATCACATATTTTAGGATAAGGCACCAATACCGCTGCCAGTATACATATATCTATGGTTAAGTGAAAATATGTTTACGAATTGGGCGTTATGAATATGGAAAGTTTTCCAGGGTTTTAAAGGGCAGATATTTTACCAAAATATGATTTTACTTTGGCAAAAGGTGTCGCAGGATATCGCACTGTTATTTCTGCCATGAAAAGTTCCTGAGTGAAAACTCTTCTGCCTTGCAGATGCCGTTCGGAGTCGGCGTAAAAACATGTAGGTGTCGTCCCGCCAATATGTAGGAAATATTAAAAGAAGCACGACGCAAATTGGAAGATAAGCTCGGCCTTAAATCACTTCCAATTTTATCGCGCGTTGCATAAGATGTACTGTTGTTATTTAAAATCCCTGAAATGTTGACTGAAGAGTTTGTGCTTATTTTTTGTTCACTTGACTCAATTAGGTATAAATAGCGCACACAAAATTGATCTGGGTGTACTTTATTCTTAAAAAGTGGTGTAAAAGTTCTTAAACTAAAATGAATTCGCGCATTTATTTGGCGATCCTGTTTGTCGTTCTTAGCTGCCGTTTAACCTACACGAATGCGCAATATCGCTGTAGTATGCAATAAATATACCACTGTTTATTTTATAAAATATCTTTTAATATAAAATCCTAAATGTATACTAACATTTCGTTTTAAAAATTTATATCTAAATGAAAATTTTTGAAACAATCATTTCAAAATTGGAACATAAAAAATTAACAAGAACAAAAATTCAATTTACTTAAAGTAGGTTCATTTAAAGTTGAATATAAATATAACCCTACAATACTCCCCCTTCCGGAGATTTAACGTTAAATAAATTAAAAGTAACTTTCTTTTTTGTTTTTGTGTTAGGTATCTGTATTTTGTCAATCATTGCTGGTTTTAAACGATCAATAGGAATAGATTTAATTTCATTATGTATCTCAATTTTAAAGTTTAAAAAAATCGTAAAAATTTGACAGGAAATAAACTATTTCCCAGAAATGGAACATATGTAAACGTCTAGATTATCTATTGACGATTTATTGTAGATCAAGACATGTGGAAACGGTCTAAAATTGATTTAGCTTGAAACTGGATACTCACAAAACTTCAGGGAACTCCAAATAAAAAGTTCGAAATTTCCAGTAATATTTGATGAATAACAAAAACAACAAGAGATTAACCCATAACAGAACTCGGTGGAGAGAACTCGTTTTTGCCCTATGCTCCTAAAGGAGCGATAATCTGTTTTTGTAATTTACTTAACAAAAAATTTCAAGATAGGTATCAAGGAATAAAAATAAATAAATAAAACGTTTTTCTAAATTCGAAGAACTTATGATGCGAGAAGATAATGTGCAACAAACTGACAAGGAAACTGAAAAATAAACAAGAAACAAAACACGATAAACTCCGAAATAAACGAAATGACATCTTGGTTAACAACAACAGCAAAGCGATGAGTGGTTTGTAAACAAAACCAAAGTAGAATTTCCAGCTGATATAAAAGCTCTATTATCGAAGGGTCCAAAGTTCGCGATCCCAATAGAAAATAAGAGCTTTCCATTATTCAAATACATAGCTGACGGTGAGAATTTAATACAAACACACAAAACCAAAGAGCAGCAAGAGGAAGCGCGAACAAAATTAGCAATATTGATAAAGATCATACAAACAACAACACGGCAAAGTGCAATAGATCGTGCAATACTAGATACAGTGGGACGGACACGTAAATTTCTCAATAAAAATGACAAGATTCGTATTTTAACTTCTGGCAAGGGAAACAAAACAATAGCAATGGAACTCAATGACTATAACAATAAAATGGATGAAATATTAAATGACCTGACGATGTATAGAATTCAGAGACAAGATCTCACTTTAAAATTACAAAATAAAAATAATAGTCTTGTAGATAAACTTTTTAAAATGGAATTAGTTTCGAAGAAAGATAGAAATAACTTACGACTACAACGGCACTACCCCCACGGATATAGGATTGCCGAAATCCACAAGGAAGGAACACCATTAAGACCGATATGCTCGCCACGGGATCACCAGCACACGCACTCTGCAAATACGTTGCATATATTTTAAAAAACGTCACCACCAGTTCATTATATAATATAAAGAACACACAAGACTTTAAAGAAAAGATCAATAACTCTTATATTTATGACGATGAAAAGATGATATCCTTTGACGCAGTTTCATTGTTCCCTAGTATACCGACAAATCTAGCACTTGACATAATAAGAAATAAGTGGACAACAATAGAAAAATATACGAAAATACCTAAAAAAATGTTCATAGAAATATTAAAGTTCTGCATTAAAGATAATCGGTATTTTAAATATAATGAAACAACATATACACAACTAAAGGATTACCGATGGGATCACCAACCTCCCAAATAAATAATGGCAGATATTGTAATGGAAGAACTGTTGGACAATGCGATGAACAAATTAGCACGAAAAACCAAGATTATTAACTAAATACGTGGACGATCTTTTTGCAATAATCAATGAAAACGAGGTACAAAACATACTTGACGCACTAAATTCTTTTGACAAAAATATTAAATTCACTACGGAACTCGAGGACGACGGAAAATTACCCTATCTAGATTCAATAGTAATACGACGAGGAAATCAACTAAAGTTAATGTGGTATAAGAAGTCCATAACATCGGGTAGAATTATAAATTATTATTCTAAACATCCAAAAACATGATCATAAATACGGCAATGGGCTGTATAAGACGAATGATGAATATTACAGATGACACTTACCATAATGACATAGAAAATGAAATAAAGATATTGTTAAAGGCCAATGATTTTCCTGATAAAATTATAAAAAACTCTTTTAAAAAGATATAAATCACCAAATAGTCAACGTAGAGAGGAAAACCCGAAAATAATCAAGTCGTTAACTTATGTACCTAAATTATCTGAGCGCCTATCAACATCTGACATCTATAATAAAGAAGATATTAAAATAGCACACAAACCTATGAGCACTTTAAAAAGTATTTTTAACCAAACGAAATCGAAAATACCGCAAATGGAAAAAAGCAACATTATTTATCAAATCCCGTGTAACGGAAACGACAAAGAATTATGCAACAAAGTATATGTTGGAACAACTAAATCTAAATTAAAGATGATTTAAATATAAATACCAAAAAACCGCACTTATGACCCATTGTGCAACGAGAAAGCACTGCCCGAATTTTGAAAAAACAATAGTACTTCAACAAGAACAACAATATGGAAAGAGATCACACTGGAAATGCTGCATATACTAAACACACCAACTAACACAAGAATTAACTACAAAACAGATGTAGCAAACACCGCGCTCTCCTATAGGCATCTAATAAAACCAAATAGTTAACAACTCCACGTACAAAGGGAAAGACGTGTCAAAAATGTATGTTTTCAATGTTTAAGAAGTTTTGTTAATAATTGTAATTGTTGTTTGATTTAAATTATATGTTATTTTGTGTTCTGTTTGTTCATAGTTCACCCTGAGGACGGTTATCGTGCATAACCGAAATATATTGGTAAAAATTTAAAACATCTGTGTTTTATTTGCCAAAACATCAGACCTCAAGCCGGCAAATAAAAATTTATAAAACGTTTTCGTTTCAATTACCAAATTCATAGCAGTTTTTTCTTGAAATATCGAAAGTATTAAAATTAATTAAATTGACGAAATTAAAAAAAAATGCCATTGCTATTTTTCTATTCGCTGCTGTTCATGAACATACAAAATGTTAACGCTGTATATATATGTATGTATATAAATGATATGATCATGTATATATGTATTTATTTATATACATATATAGGTATGTATGTATGTATATTTGCACAATCAATGCGATATATATCTGACCATTGCTGACACACGATTCATCCAACAATTGTTACATATCAAAATATTCATGTCAACTTGGCGCTATTCTAGATAGATTGTTGCTAGAAAATTGAGATTTCAAATTAAAATCCATTATAGACTTGGAACGGCTCGCTTCGGGGTAGTTAATTCAGTATTAAATGCGCGCGAGGCAAATACAGCCATCCCACGCTCAAATCACTCTGGTCCGTTTAAACAAACAACAATGGACAAATTATAGTGCAAATTTCAAAACGCGAACGACGCGGTATATTCTTCCCATTTAGATCATTTAAAAGTATTACAAATTAGTAAAGAATAGAAATGCGAGTTTTATATTCTTTATCGAGTTCTCTTAATCCTAGTATGTGTGATCATTTCACAACAAAAAATAAATTTGCAATAGATATAAAAATATTGTATTACATTTTTTATATTTTTAAAAACACGAACATTTATACATCTACGCCTGCCTTCATTATTCGCGTCCCATTGGAATTAACGCAATGAATAAAAATTCATATTTGGACTCGGTAAAAATCCTGTCCGGAAAGCCATATCCTTTACCACATGTACATAGCTCCAGTAGTCAGGACGCATCTAGAAGTATACGTCTTAATCGAGGTCTGGGTCTCGGTATCAATGAGCAAAGTGACGCTTACAATGGTGTCCTGGTGTAACATGTTGTAAGCTTTTGATTATCATTCCAGTAATATTATTGCCAGTAACACTTGCATTAATTCTCTTAATGCGTATGGACAATATGCTAACTGCGCTTCGACTGCAAAAAGAACAACAGCAATTACAGCAACATAAATATCCGGCATATTTGACGATATAAGTTTTAATTTGCTGCCTAATAAGGATGATTTTATCGAGGATATAGTCAATGAACAATTTATACTGCCCTCAGATATTGAGAGGAGACAGTTAAATGAAGAGAAGCGAATCAAACGTTGTATAACCTTTAAGTTTGGTTTAGTGAAACAACAGAAGTAGAGGACAGGGATATAATGAAGGATGCGCGAATCTCTTTTCTACCACAAGGTACTACAGCAATACCTCGCGAATGTTTAGATAAACTAAGTTCGATCAAACCGATGGCAGTTTTGTAAGCGATGCAGTTGAGGAAATGTGGCGTAGACGCTTACGTCGTACTTCCGGTGATAACACTGATGCAGATCAATCTAGAATAATTTTAATGAAAAACGTTGGACGTTGATGAAAATCCTCTTAGTAAAGAGGAAGTGCGACTTTTTGGTGCTACGTCAGCGTTACAGACATTCTGGAATGAGGAGGGTACAAAAGAGAGTATACGAGATGCTCAGGCTAAAACAATGAGAAAATACATAGATACACGTGTGAATCCATGTACAGATTTCTATAAATATGCCTGCGGTAATTGGGAGCGTCTACATCCCATACCCCAGGACAAGGCTGGTTTTGACACCTTTGAAATGTTGCGTGAAAATCTCGATGTTGTACTAAGAGAACTATTGGAATCCAAAAAAGATGCAGGAACAGCGACATCACATAAAAAGGTTATAGATATTCAGCATAACAATTACGAGCATAGAATAGAAACAAATGCTGATATAATCAAATCAGGATCACCTGTTCCTGGTGCCGTAGCGGTTGTGAATGAAAAAACAGATATATCGAAATCGGATCAGGATGAACTAAAAGAGAAAGTTGTGCGCCTACGACGCCACATCGTTCAACATAGGGATATCCTAGGCCTAATACTTCGTCGTTATAAACGTCAAAAGATTGCAACAAACAAACGAAAACGTTTGATGAGTCTCTTTGGAGGGGGTAACTTTTCACCAGAGGATGTAAGCACAACCGAATATTTCGATACAAATGATGCCCAACTGAAAGCTAAGTATCTTTATCAGTCTTGTATAAATACAAATCTGCTTCAAAGGCGTGGCATTAAACCTTTGCTAAAATTGATAGAAAATCTGGGTGGATGGCCAGTATTAAATCCAAACTGGAACTCACAAGATTTTGAGTGGCTTAATTTAACAGCGCAGCTATGTCGTTACAATAACGATATTCTTATTGTCGAATGGGTAGGTCCCGATATAAAAAACTCCGATGAAATGTTATACAATTTGATCAAACTAGTCTTGGTTTACCAACACGTGAATATTTCCTGCAAGACATGAATGCACGCTATTTAACGGCATATCAATTGTTTATGTCTGATATAATGCAGAAGTTGGGAGCACCACGCGATCGTGCTATTAAAACAGCTGCTGAAGTTGTTGCTTTCGAAACGCGACTCGCATCGATAACTGCACCGGCGGAACAACGTTTAAATGTAACCAAACTATATAATCGATTGACTCTTAAACAATTAAATCAGCTGTACCGGAAATAAACTGGCTGCGTTACCCAAGTACTCTGCAAGATCGTACCGTACGCGACTCTGAAGAGGTGGTCATTTATGCATTAGATTATATGAATGATCTTGTGAGATTAATTCGTACAACCGACACCAGTACTGTCTCTAATTATTTACTTTGGCGTTTTGTGCGCCATCGCATTAATAACGTTGATGATAGTTTTGAGGATACAAAACAAAATTTTACCATTCACTATTTGGCCGCGAAGACAGTCCATTACGTTGGAAAGTCTGCATTGCACAAGTAAATACAAATATGGGCATGGCCTTGGGTTCAATGTTTGTGCGGAAATATTTCGATGAGAATAGTAAACGCGATACACTTAAAATGACACATGAGCTGAAATATTAAGCAACACAGACTGGCTTGACACGAACACGAAGCACTTAGCTGAACTCAATGTAAACGCCATGTCGCTAAAAATCGGTTATCCAGATTTTATACTTAATCCTACCGAGCTTAACGAGAAATATACAGGTATACGAATACATCCTGATCGTTACTTTGAAAATACTTTAGCCGTTCTGTTACATACGGCCAGAACGGAACAAAACAAGCTACAAGAATCGGAAAATAAAACAGCACCAGCAATTGTGAATGCCTACTATAGTCGCAATAAGAACCAAATTATGTTTCCGGCTGGGATACTCCAACCACCTTTTTATCATCGCCATTTCCCACGATCATTAAATTTTGGTGGAATTGGAGTAGTAATTGGTCATGAACTGACTCATGGCTTTGACGATAAGGGTCGGCTATTTGATCGTAATGGCAGCATACATAAATGGTGGACAGTACAGCAATTATACAGTTGGGGAGGTTGGCATATCGCTAAATGGCGAGAGCACACAAGGTTAGTGCAAATTTTGTATGTCAAGACTTAAAACGACCTAAATTTTGTGTTTTAATTTAAACTTATACATGATTTCTAAATTTTTAACGTATCCACTTTCTAATTTTTTATACTTTCACAGGGGAAAACATTGCTGATAATGGCGGGTTACGGCAAGCATTCCATGCATATAAGGCCTGGCTGAAAAATAATCCTCAGGCTGCTACCGACGAGCGCCTTCCCGGTATCGATATGACTGGCGAACAACTTTTCTTTCTCAATTTCATTCTCAAGTATGGTGCGGTGCAATGCGACCTGAAGCGGTTCGCAATCAAACTGAACACAGCGATACATAGTCCCGGTAGATTTCGTGTTATTGGAACGCTTTCTAACTCTAAAGATTTTGCTAGAGAATTCAAATGTCCTGAAAGTTCACCCATGAATCCAGTTCATAAATGTAGTGTGTGGTAGATTGGGAAGAAATTGAAAATCTGCTACAACCATATCAATACGGGTGCGTAATGAAGGACACGGGGAAAATAGTTTTAAAAAAATTATCTTTAACGAAAATTATGATATGAAGATTTGTTTAAAATAATTTTTATTTAAATCTCAAACTAATACGAAACTATTTTTCCATTCACGCCTGATGATTAATATATTTTTTAGTACAAACGTAAGCAATTAATAACTCATTGCTCCAAACTATGCATCTGCGATTAAAAAAGTGGCATAAAAAATTATTTGGAAATTTGATTTTTTCTTCGTTATTCGTTTTCTTTTTTTTAATGAAAACATCAAAAGGAAGAAAGTCGTCACTCATAAAATAAAAAAAAATAATGTTTACTGCTATTTTCTTAACCGCAGGTGTATATGTTGATTAGAATGGGCTAAATTTAAATAAAATGTCTTTTGGTATGGAGAAATTTCAACTTTTTATTAAAAGTCCACCAGGGCTAAAACCCGTAGTACATACTCAAATAACTTGCTTTACATATTCTTGGAAGATCTTAAAAAAAAAGTTTAAAGTTTTTAATATCTTTTTCAATAACTCTATAAGGACCATCATACGGATGCTGCAAGGAATGTTTTTTATCACACGTACGAAAACAAAATGATAATTTTTAAATCTTTTGGAACAAAAATAACGCTAGAATTTTGATGATGTTCCAAATTTGATTTAAAATTTTTAAAATGCTCACGCAAACTACTTAAAACATTCGCTGAAGTTACATTCTCTGTAGTTGAAACAAATAATTCACCAGGTAATCTGAAATGTTGGCCATAAACCATTTCAGCTGGTGTTGCCGAAATATTTTCTTTAAAAATCGGTCGCAAACCCTTAAGCGCTATAAGCGCTATTTGTAACTCTTCATACCAATCCCTGGACCCATTCTTAGCCATTATTGAAGATTTAAGCTGTCTATGGAAACGTTCTATCATTCCATTAGCTTGGGGATGATAGGAAGAAGTCGTTATTTGATGACTTCCAAGAAATTTTTTTTAATTCCAAAAACAACATTAATTATAGTTAATATGTAACGATATGAAACAGGCAAGAGTCCGACAATATCTAAGTGAATGTGTTCAAATTTAGTTTTTGAAATTGGAATTTTCACAACTGGAGATTTTGTATGACTATATACTTTCGATTTTTGGCAACTTATACATTCTTTGGACCAAGTATTGATGGCTTTATTCATTTTTGGCCAAAAATATTTCTTAACTATCAAACGACGTGTAGCTCTACTACCAGGATGTGAAATCCCATGTAAGATATCAAACATTATTTTTCTCAAATTGTTTGGAATGAATGGCCTAGGATTTTCTCCTGACACTTCGCACCATATATTAAAGTTAAGAACAGGAATTTGTATTAGTTTCAAATTTAAAAATGTTTGATCTGAGTTAAGTTTGCCTATTCACTGTCTTGTTGCTGTTCACTTTTTAAAATTTTTAAATTAATATCCGAATTATTAATCGCTTCTACTTCAAACGCACGAGATAATGTATCAGCTACAACATTTTCCTGTCCTTTAATATACCTAATGTCATTCGTAAACTGTGCAGTGAATTCCATATGTCTAGTTTGTCTTGGACTGCGTTCTGTTTTTGAATTTAAAGCAATTACTAGAGGCTTATGATCTGTGAAAACTGTAAATTTACGTCCTTCTAGAAGGTAGCGAAAATGTTTAATGTTAAAATAAATAGCTAACAGTTCCCTATCAAATGCACTATATTTAATTTCGAATGGAGACAATTTCTTTGAAAAGAATGCAATTGGTTCTGATTTATTATTAAACGTTTGATGTATGACACCACCTATTGCCGTATTGGATGCATCTACATTTAGAGAAAGTTTTGCATTTTTGTTAAAATGATTTAACAATATCGCAGATGCAAACTTTTCTTTAATGCATTCGAAAGCTTTGTTAGATGTATCGTCCCAAATTAAAATCTTGTCTCGCTTCTTATTTATTCTATTAATTAAATCATAGATAACTGTAGTAAACTCTGCTAGTTTTGGTATATATCGATGGTAATAAGTAACCATACCAATAAATTTGTGTGCCTGCTTAATAGATTTTGGACGATCAAAATTTCGAATGGCTAAAACTTTTTCTTCCGAGGGCCTAATTCCCGTTTCAGAAATATTATGTCCTAAAAAGTTAACATTTGTTACGCCAAAAGTACATTTACTTGGTTTTATATTTAAACGGTACTCCGTGAGGCGCTGAAATAGTACACGAAGATCTTGGAAATGTTGTCCCTCATTTTCGCTTGCCACTAAGAGATCATCAATACATATATGTAAAAACAAAGTCCAAATCATTAACTACTTCATTAATAAACCGTTGAAAAGTTTGCGCGGAGTTTCTAAGCCCGAAAGGCATTCGTACAAATTCAAACATGCCAAAAGGCGTAGTGATTGCAGTTTTATAGATATCCTCTTCTGCCATTGGAATTTGATGATAAGCTCTTACCAAATCTAGCTTCGAAAATACTTTCTTATTTCTGAGATTCATGTTGAAGTCATGAACATCGGACACAGGATAACGATCAGGGACTGTTACAACGTTTAATCTTCTAAAATCTCCACAAGGACGCCAGTCATTTAACTCCTTCTTGGGTACAAGATGCAAAGGAGATGCTACCGCTGAATTAGAAGGCCTACATTTCCCTGTCTTTACTAAAAATCGAATTCAGTTTTAGCTACTTTGAATTTAATAGGGGCTAAACGCCTTTGTTTAGAAAATGGCAAATTTCCTTCAGCGACTACTCTGTGAACTGTTGTATGTCTAACTGGTTGTGAATAATTTGGTTCAGAAAATAAAGAAGGGAATTCTTTCAATAACTTTGTAAATTTCTTATCAACAGCGAAAACTTTTGGTAGCGAAACATTACAAACCCATGAAATTGTATTAACTGAAAGACATGTTAGAGGATCTACTAAGCATTTGCGTTTAAATCAACTAAGAAACCATATTTACACCGAAAATCAGCACCGATAATTTTGGAGATTCTGGATCAGGGGCAATTCTGAATAACCAACTTTGTGCGGTGGCACAAGGTGATTGTAATATCCTCACTATGCCGAGTTTATTTACAGATGTAACAAATCAAATAGTTTTTAAACTTTTTAAGAACCAATATATCTTGGAGAGTGTTGTTATAAATTCATTGTTTGGTGGAATATCACCCTTACTCGACAGAACACCGAATTTCGAAACATTTTAAGATAGGTCGTTTTCGAAAGAGCAGTTGAGATATGGTGACATTCCACTCAACGGTCGAACTGGCGATACTTATTTTATATACCATGTACAAATAAATTATGTATTATGATTGTGAGTAAATAAATATTTTTGATTGTATGCAATGAAAGTGGTAAGTATGTAAATGCCTTAAATTGTGAGACCAAAATTTGATCTACTGTAAAGTTCCATCGTGTATGAAAAGATCATGAGATAAAAAGAAAATTTTGGAACAACTACTTTGAGACCCTGGCAAACTCCGTGTAAAGCAGCTGATCCAAGCAGCTCTATGGAAGTCAACGTAATGGGTTATCGAAGTCAGAGAATAACGCCTTAGTCATAACTATACCATAGCCAACTGGTTAGGTTTTGGTTTTCCCCCATACCCATAATCATTTGCATTGGCGAATTTATTCACATCTTGGATATTATATTTTTTGTTTCGAAATTTTTTACATTTTCTATTTCATAAAGTTATCACACCTTTTAGGTTAAGGCTCCAATAACCTATGCAAGCATACATATATCAATGGTTAAGTGAAAATATGCTTACGAATTGGGCGTTATGATGGTTTTACTTTGGCAAAAGCTGCCTCTGATCAAACTGTCTTGAAAACCCTCAGTATCGGAGCCACTATTAAAAAAAAATACTTGGCGCGGTTAACCTCCGAGGAGATGTAAGCCTAAATTTCGCTTCCAATTTAGGTTGTGCTTCTTTTTAGTTTTCCTACAAATCGGAGGGACGGGACCTACATATTTAATGCCGACAGAAATACACTCGGAGTGTTTGCAAAACGACTGCCAAGGGGCGACCCCGCTTAGAAGAACTTGTTTTTTTAATTGAAACAACGTTTCCTTACTCATTGTGCGGGACTTTAACGCAAGACCTTTAGTGTGTTTGGAGGAGCACGCTACCACTATCCCAGCGAACACAGTATCTAACGATAATGGAATATTGTGATTTTACATTAAAACTCTAATATCGTTCTCTAGTGCATCTCTTACCGAAATCTAGATCAGAGTACTTGGTTATAATTCGATTAGAGGACGATTTAAGAAACACTAAAATGCGATGCTGTCACAGTTATCGATTATTCGTAGGACATGATTATTATCATTAGGCCTGGAAGCACTGCGACCTTTGTGCAGATCTACTGTGCATCAGCTTTCAGCTAAATTTGTATGTGACGGCTTTTCTTCAAACTTCTATTGCATTGATTTCTGCCTCAAATATGGTCGGGTAGCATCCCATTGGTATCGATTTCTTGATTTCGGCCCATAGATTAGATCAGATTAGATTTTTTTATATTAGATTTAATTCATTTTCTTTCAATATGTTTTTTACATATATGTATAAAATAGGAACTTAAATTAATAAATTAGTCATAAATGAAAGAAAATTAAGGCACTCACTAAAATGGTAAACAAGTTTGGTGTAGAATGCCGTCAAAAATTAAAATTGATGAACATGTACGATATGTGTGGGGTGAAGGTAGAGATAATCCATAAGTTCAATGAGTTAAATAATGAAAATAATAAAACATTAAAATAACAACTTTGGTTTCAGTTTACTAAATGACAGGGTTCAGCAAAGTTTTGATGTAGTCGTGTGACAGCTCTATTAAAAATGATTTAACATTTTTTAAAAACTCTCACAAATTCCTAATGACACGCATAGTCGCAGGTATCTTATTGAAAACTTTACAAGAAATGATAGTAAAGAAGTTATTAAAATGAGTAGTATGAGCAGTGGGAACAACAACAAGTCCGAGTGAGTTTTGCCTCAAGTTATAGTTATCTGAGACAAGGCTGTGTAAATACAGCGAATAATTAATATTTTTTAAGGTTTGTGTTTTACCGGAAGAATTTTCAACTCCCTGAATAAGACCATGCTGTGGTGAAAACGGTTAACGTTGCATATCTTCCTTATGAAACATTTTTGAGTAATATGAAGTTGCTGGATATTATTATGAGAAGCACACCTCCAACAGCATACGCCATATTGAACCAATGAGTGAACCAACGCGTAGTAGATCGTTCTAAGCGTTTCGTTTGAACATATCTTCCTCAGACTATAAAAATAGCGAACTGTGGATAGCATGTAGGACTTCAGGCGATAAATATGTGTTGACCAACTTAAGGATTGGTCCACAGAAATTCCCAGATATTGGAAGACTTTAACTCTTTCAATTGGAAAACACTTGTCGCTACAAGTTGTTTCAGAATTATACCACTACCTCTGCTCTGGGCACAACAAATTGTTTAGAGCAAAATATTCGCAGTCAGTGGCGTGGAATATAATATCTATATTGGGAAAAAAATTTTGAATGTAAATCGTAATACATCATCTGTGTTTTCCTGCTGACATTCATTTTATGTGTAGCAAACCACACTCTCAGCACCTGCTACCAAATCTAGATAGTTCGTTGAACTATAGGCTATAGCAAGGTCATCTGCAACCGCGGTAACCTTCCCAAAAAAGGGCAAGGAAAATATGGATTACAAATAAACCAAAAACAATGTCAGACCTAAGACAGAACATTGGGGTACTCCCAGTCCCTCTTAATAGTAACAGAATCACTGAAACAACTGTCAACCTTAACTTTTTGCGCTCTTCCTCATAAGTAAGATTCAACCAGTTATACATAAAACCACGAAAGTCCAAGCAATGTAAATTATTTAACAAGATTTGGTGATCTACCATATAAAATTCTTTCGTGATATCTACGAATAGGCCAGCACAGTTCTATTTTTTGTCTAACTCCCTATATATAAAGCAACAAAAGTTCAAGAGGGCATCTTCGGTGGAACGTCCACATGGAAAACAAAATTGCAACGGGCTGAAAAAATTTTTGTTGATAAGAAATTCAAGAATTCTACATTTAACAAGCTTCTCTAAAGTTTTCGAGATGGAAGAAAGTAAAGAAATTGGTCGGTAATTATTTATATCTTTTTTGTTACCCTTTTTGAATAAGGGAATGACTACAGCACATTTCAAGTCAGAAGGAAAAATTCCAGAAAAGGTGCTTTTGTTAAACAAATAAATTAAAATATCGACTAAATTTAAAGCGACATTTTTCAAAACCTGATTGGAAATTCCATCAGAGTCACAATATCTTAAGTTATCTAAATGTTTACACCACTTTGGGATAAAACAATTGGTGAGTCGACTGATTTAGAACTCCGATTTGAAAGATTGTTTATTACCTTCCATTCCTTCTATGGGTTCCCATACGATGCTCTGAACTCATTTCTATAGGAACTGTCGCATTCAAAACGGAGTTCTTTCCTTACTTTTTACATAAGCCTTGATACCGAATACGAATCCTCGTATTGGACGGATATTAAGCGCACTTTCTCGCAAGCTTATTTTTAAGGCGAATGGTTTTAACCAACCGCTTGCTGATCCAAGGTTTCAGCTTTATTTCGGACCTAGGTGGAGTGAAAGAAAAGCTTGCTGCCTGTATATGGCTTATAAAAATATTTAAGAAGATTTGGTATGCAACAGAAACGTTATTATTAGCATTAACTAAGTCCCAGGACTCAAACCGTAAGCTTTTGTTAAGGGAACCGAAATTAATCTGGTTAATTTAGAGTTAGCATTACTGCTATTCGGTTTTTTTTTGAGTGTAATGTTTATTACTAAGCCTGCCATAGAATGGTCTGTAATGTTTAGATTGAGATTTATGCCAGTAAAATATTAAATATATAACTGCTGCTGCCAACAGTATACATGGTCGAGACAGCTCGCAGAAACACGACGAGTAGGTTCATTTAAAAAGGATGTTAGCCCATGATTAGTCAGTTATAGCACTCAGGAGGATATCTAAATTAAGGTCACCCATAATAAAAAAGTTACCAGAATTTTGACTGCAAAGAAGATAGATGGCAGCTTCCGTTCTTGCGTCATCGAATCTCGATCCATCCGTGAACCAGACCTCTGAGCCAGGGTCATTATAAGGATTCCCCGTGGGTTCTGTCCATAATGAACACTTCAAAGCTCGGTGAGATTCTAAGCGGAGGGGACATCCGCCTGGAACATACTACACGAGTCAGGAAGGCGATATGACTCATTTATTTGCAAATACTTTGAGAGAAATCCAGCTGCAATTCTGAAGAAATTGTATTAAAGTAGTAATAGCCCTCGATAGGCGGAGCTTCCTTGAAGCGCATGTAGTTAAAAAAAAATAAAATGTAGTACAGAACATATAATTCGGTAATGGACCTACCTTGTCATTGAAAAATATCCTTGCATATACGGGAAATGAGAGACTAAGATACTTTTACCTTCTTATAGAAGAAGCTGAACCATTTCACATGAGTGAACCGATAACTGGGCGCCCTCATGATTCATGCTTCTATCTTCTAGGCATCGAAAAGGTCTTTATGTAAGATTGAATTGAGCGGTCCATAAAGATCTTACATCGATTTAATTTGTCCTTAGTATTAGCAGAATGCTTTTGACTATCAAATGAAAAATTTGTTGACCAACTCTTGCTCACTTCCCGTGCTTCAGTTCATGCCTTTCCGGCCTATTATTATACGCAACTCATGTCCTCTTTCTCTTGAACGGAGTACGTAGAAGACGTTCTGTCTGGCGTAGATGTCACACAGCATGGTTATGTCAAAATCTATCGAGTGGTCATCCCACACTACAACGCTATCATGATATCTTTAATAGCCAAAATCAATGTCAAAAACCTACAGTGAAAACTGTCTTCAATATCGGCTGAGAATTTTGGACTCCTTTAAAACATAATCACATAAACGCAAACATTAATTTTGTTTACATAAAGCTACTAGCATCCTTGGCAGACATTTTTGTGACCGAAAATTGGCTTACATGCATTTCAAAAGTGGTACCCCGAATTCCCGAGCAACCGCGTGGCAGTTAAAAGAGATTCTGTTATCTCTGGATACATATTATAATTAGCTTTAGTTCTGAGTGATCGATGTAAGGGTAACCCAATCCCCGTGACCCCCACAATTTTAGAACTCGGAACCTTGATTGCTGCCTCTCTATGAGAATAAATGTGAAAAATGTTACGTAACCGTAAGAACTCTTGAGAGAACTTTCGCTTGAGAGATAAGTGAAAAGATATCCGAGAATGCTGTAGAGATTACTTCAGAAAGACTTGGAATAGAATCAACATGCCAGAACCTAATTTGTCGAAGCAAATCGGTCGAAAATAGCTTTTTCCCTAACAACAACCGCATGCAGTCAAGGTTCTTCAAATACAAACACAAAACATGCTTTGGATATATACAAACAAAATAACCAAACACATAATATTGAACAAACAAAAGCAATAAACGCACTAAATAACCACACAAGTAAGCAAGAACAAGTAGAAAAAATAAGATCCTGGAATCCAGTTAGGGGTAAACAACTTTCTTCTTATTGAATTAATTTAATCTTTAATGGATAAAATAATGAGCCTTTTATATAAAACAATGTTTGGGAAAATTATTTGCGTATAGCATATAAGTTTTTGTTTTTGCAAGAGGGTGTGATAAATCATTAAATAAGTAAATAATAATAATAACAAGTAAGGACGGGATTGTCTTCAGCTGTGCCGAAGACTACATACCTTTCATGAATGGGGCTGAACAATAATCTTATCCCGTTCGTAATCTCCAAATAAGCGGATGTATAAGATAAGAAATATATAGTGAACAGATCTACATACCAAACGACTTTTTATGATAAGTATAAAATATAACAAGTAAGAAGGTTACGTCGGGTGTACCGACATTACATACTCAGTTGGGAGCTATGGTCGGCACATAAGGGAAATAACACGTAGGAAGAATGAACCGAGGTAAACCCTGAATCTGTTTGTATGAAATGTGTATCAAATGTAGGCATTAAAGCGTATTTTATGAGGGAGTGGGTCATATTCTATCAGGTGGACGCCATTCAGGAGTATCGCCATAAAGGGTGACGTACTCAGGGAGGGTTGACATCTAGAATCTTGTTTGTACACGTATGGGTATCCAATGAAAGGTGTTACACTGAGGTATTTTAAATAAGGAGTGATCCATTAGTCGCATAGTGTGGACCGCACGCTTTCGAGATATCGCCATAAGGTGACAGGGGTGACCTAGAAAGTGTGTTCTACAATATGGGGTAGATCAACTGAAAGGTGTTAATGAGTATTTCAGAAAGGTGCTGGGCCTTAGTTCTATAGTGGACGCCTGTTTCGAGATATATCCCATATAGGTGGACCAGGGGTGACTCTAGAAGGTGTTTGGACGATATGGGTATCAAACTTAAGGTATTAATGATGGGTTTTAAAAGTGAGTGGTTGGAGTTGTATAGGTGGTCGCCTTTTCGAGATATCGCCATTAGGTGGACCAGGGGTGACTCTAGAATACGTTTGTATAATATGGATATCAAACGAAGGTGTAATGAGTATTTAAAAGGGAGTGGGCTTTAGTTCTATAGGTGAGACGCCTTTTCGAGGTGTCGCAATAAGATGGACAGGGGTGACTCTAGACTTTGTTTTACGATATGGGGTATCAAATGAAGGTGCTAATGAGTATTTTTAAAAAGGAGTGGCCCCTCGTTTTTATAGGTGGTCGCCTTTTCGCGATATCGCCATAAAGGTGACCAGGGGTGACTCTAGAATATTTGTACGATATGGGTATCAAATTAAAGGTATTAAGGAGAGCTTAAAAGGGAGTGGTGGTAGTTGTATATGTGAAGGCTTTTCCAGATATCGACCAAAATGTGGACCAGGGTGACCAGAACATCATTGTTGGATACCGCTAATTTATTATATATGTAATACCTGACAAGTTTCAAGGGTTCCTTATTTCGCTCTGCAGAAACTTTTCACTTTCTTCTACTTAATATGGTAGGGTCACAACCATTTTACAAAGTTTTTCAAAGTATATTGCGTCATAAACCAATCCAATTACATTTTACCTCTTTCGTATTTGGTATAGAATTATGGCATTTTTTCATTTTTCGTAATTTTCGATATCGAAAAAGTGGGCGTGGTAACGGTCCGCATTTCGTTAATTTAAAATAGCGATCTGAGATAGGCCCATGAACTATGTACCAAATTTCATCAAGATACCTCAAAATTACTCAATATGTGTTAACACGGACGGAACGGACGACATGGCTCAAAATCAAATTTTTTCCGATCCGAATTTTGATAATGGACTCTATATCTATCTCGATTCCTTTATAATGACAACCAACAGTTACCAATCAAATAATAACTCGTTAGCTCTGCTCAAACTGAGTATAAAATATAGGTAGTTACTTTGTGTGAGATGCAAAGTTTCAGGTTTTTTTGTGGTCTGTGTATAAAACTATGACTACGAATCACGCAGTTTACAATATATGACGTAAAACGTAACTATTTGATGAATTTTGAAGCTTCTAGCCGTAAAAAAGGGGCAAAAATGACATTTTATATGGTATAAATATATAAAACCACCGATCTCTATGATTTTTCAGACAAACCAAATAGCTAATATACGTAAGCATTTGGCGAAATTGAAGCTTCTTGCTGTTAAATGGGCTGAAATTGCAAAAAATATATTATATATTATATATATATACTATATATACCATCATATATATATTATATATATCACCGATCTCTAGGATTTTTTCTAGCACAACTATATACTCTATCTGCGTAAGCATTCGGTGAATTTGAAGCTTCTAGCTGTAAAATCGGGGCTGACATTGCGCAAAGTTTCTTAGCTGATCATGCGGTTGTATGAGATATATACGATCCGTACTACCGATCTCTATGATTTTTTCAGACACAATATATGCTATATACGTAAGCATTCGGTGAAATTTGAAGCTTCTAGCTGTTAAAATGGGGCTGAAATTGCGAAAATATATATATATACTATAATATATTGTTACGAATATTAGCAAACTAAGGGGTGCTGCCATCTCTAAGCCGATGCTAAGCAGCGCCTTGCATGCACATCCATAGATCAATCATTATGTAATCTACATAAACGATATCAATCATTATGCCTACACATATGTAGGTACACGCAGCTGAGAGCAACGCACAAGCACATGCAGATATCTTATCTGAAATGCTCCTAAAGGTATGCAATTGTGATTGCGGAAGTGTCGCTCACACACACAAGCGCATGGGGTATGAGAGAAGCTATAAGAATTATACATCTGTAGTTGTAGCTGAGAAATTTATAACTAACTAAATAATTCTGGAAGCGCCTAGAAGATGCCACGAGGAAATCACAGAGTATAAAGCATCAGCGGTAGAGGCGCTATGGGCAGTTTCAGTTAAGCACGCTATCTGTCGGGCAATAGATCAGTTTCATTTAAGCTATCAGTCAGTTGGTTATTAAGCAAGCTAGTTGCAAAGTATAAGTGTTATTGTGAAGTACTTTAATAAGGCCATTATTCATATTGGAGTTATTTTTCACAGTTCATGTCATTCGAACGTTAGCATAAGATTGCAAATAAGGGGAATTGCAGCACAATTCGTTACAATATATACCTTATGCAGTCATCGACTGCTACTTGACGAATACGGTTGTGTCTCTCAGTAATATCAGTGACTTCTTTCTCTCTCCTTGTGTTCTTTGCACTCGGTTCGCAAACTCAAGCTAAACTTTGTTTTCTTTTCTTTAGTAACTACCTTACTTAATAATCTGGTGAACTAAGGTTAAAAGTGCTGATAATGGCCCAAAAGGGGCATCGACTAGGGGATAATAGGTTCTCCCTATTAGCCTCTAGCCCAAAATCTAAACGCAAAAAAGTGTCAACGAAAAAATTAGAATATCCGTCTCTACGATCAATACCAAAAGACAATCCAAAATACCTCGTGGTAAAGCGACTGATACCAACAAACCTTTAAACAAATTCTCGTGCTTCGCAGTACATAAAGCTTAACAAACATAAGCTCCGAAATAACGAAAATCACTGAATTAAGGGATGGCAGTTTGCTACTTTTCGTTAAAAATAGCATTATCGCTGAAAAATTCTTAGCGACAAAGAAACTCGTCGGAATTTGTGACGTTCAAATCTCATATCACCAAAATCTCAATACTTCAAAAGGAACACTTAATGCACCATGCTTATATTACGTAAATGAAGAAGAAATTATTCAAAACCTTAAAGAACAGGGTGTCTCATCAATATATAATTTCTTAAAAAAGTCGATGGCAAACAAGTGCCGACCGGCGTTGTGCTTCTTACATCGACTTATATAACCTTCCTGAGAAAATTGACATTTCATGTACTCAACTAAAATAAGACCCTATTACCCCAATCCTATGAGGTGTAAAAACTGTCAGCTGCTCGGCCACACAACAAAGCATTGTAATAAATCCCCTGTATGCGAGACGTGTGTTCTCTTCCCCCCACATTCCTGCAGCTTGCTACTCGCACTCTTTGCGTTAACTGTTCTGGCAATCATGCGTCATCAAGCAGAACCTGTCCAAAGTACGAACAAATGACAAAAAATTATCACCATACAAACCGACAACAAGTGCTTCATACGCGAAGCAATAAAAATACATAAAGCTCAAATCCCACCTACACTCAGTAATCCAATTTCATCTTTGCCACTATTCTGAAAGAGAGCTCTACAGCTCAACCACCTACACACTTCGAACCAAACACTCAAAATGCCGAATCAACTAACAACAACAACCCGTCACTAGAACAAACAAACGCAATAGACAATTATTCTCAAGAACTTGAAATAACAAATATAACAAATCAAAAAAACACAACAACAACAAACTCACTGGACAACTTCTCACTACAAGCAGTCGAAGACTCTACAACAAATTCACTACTTCTCAATAACTTTCTCTCTCAACTAAATAGCACCTCTTCCCTATTCACAAATCTAACTCCCAATACCCAAATCCAATAATAAAATATGAAGATCGTCTGCAATGGAATATACATGGCATGTTTAACAACTATCCCGATCTAAACATTCTCATAAAGAAAACTCACCTGATATCATAGCCTTGCAGGAAACCCACCTGCCGATAAATAAAACTATATTGTACCTAACAATTATGTTGGGTATTTTCACAACCTACCGACCAACATCACTTGCAAACAAGGTATTGCTTTATTAATCCGGAAATCGCTAACACACAAAATAATCCAAATAACCTCTAATATCGCGGTGCTAGCGGTGGAAATAGATGTTGGCTATAGAATATCTATAATAAACTGCTATATACCCCACAGCAAAAATTCAGTCAAGCAGACATTTCTAATATTCTTTCAAACTTTTCTAACCCCACCATTTTTTTAGGCGACTTTAAACGCTTGGAGCCCTCTTTGGGGTGCCCCAATTACCAACCGTAGGGGACAAATACTCGAAGACATTGTGCTTTCACAGAACCTAGCGGTACTCAATGATGGTGCACCAACTCACTTCTCTACACATCAAACCTTTTCACATACAGATATTATTTTCTCATCGATATCCATAGCCCAAAAATATCATCTAAAACTCTTAACGACCTACACAACAGCCTTAGCACCCCCAATACTTATAACATCAAGCCGAGAGCCAAATTTATCCCAGAAATAGCAGACTGGAATAAATTCCATTCTGAAATCATTTCACTTGAAAAAAATAGACCCCCCTCCACTTCGATAAATAAAGAAGCGGCCACTATAAAAAAAATTATTCGCTCTGCCGCACATATCTCAATCCCGCAAACTTGCACCAAACAGTTTTCAGCACGGCTCCCTTACTGGTCGAATCTCCTTTCCGTTCTTAGAAAACAAAACAATCGGCGTGGTCCCACTACAAACACAACATGTCCCAGGAAAACCTTATTAGATATAAGAAGGCAAATGCTGCTTTCAAACGAGAACTAAAAACCGCAAAAAGAGAATCATTCCATACTCTGACTGCCAGCATCGCCCCCACATCTAGTCCACAAAAGATTTGGTCGGATATCAAACACTGGTTGGTTCCCATCAAAGCAATAAAGTCTCTTTCATACACACTCCAAATGGCGCCGTATACGAGCCAGTTGATATTGCCGGAAAATGTGCCTTAAGTTGGTCTAACTATTCGCATCAGTCAAACTTTCATGCAAAGTTTAACAATCTTAGGGACGAAGTCTTCCAAGATGATTATCTTAACCCCTCTCCCTGCCCGGAAGCTATAATCATCGACTCCACTATAACAATAGAAGAATTCAATTTGGCCCTCTCATCAATGTCTGGAAAAACCCCAGGCGCAGACAAATATCATATCCACTTCTTAGAAACTTCCTTTCGTACTAAAGCAAGACTATTAATCTATATAACTCCATTTTAAATGAAGGAACCTTCCCACAAGAATGGAAAACTGCGGCAGTGATCCCCATTCCTAAACCCGGAAAAAATTATAGTCAAATCGCCAGTTACAGACCCATATCCCTAATCCCATGTATATCTAAAATCTTCAAAAAAATCATCGCAAAAAGGATCTCGTGGTTTGCAAAATGCAAGGCCTCATCAGCGCAAATCAGTTCGCATTCCAAAAAGGCCTAGGAGTCATTGATCCCTGCTGCTCTTGAACATATAGCCTCTACTACACTCAAATCAAAAGAAGCACCTCTCTCTTAACATAGACTTGAGAAAGCTTTACGATCGCATAGGCGCGCATATTGTCTTACGAGAGCTAAAAACGGTGGGAAATCGGCAAAAAAATATTTAGTATTGTAAAAAACTTTCTCCTTAACTGTAAATTTTTCACTAGCGTCAATAACCACAAATCCAATATCCACCAGCTCTTCAACGGCATCCCAGCAAGGCTCGCCCTTATCGGTGATTCCATTCACCATTGCATTTATGAACTAAGCTCCATTATATCATCATTCTCCCCTGCCAATCATTTCATCTACGCAGATGACGTCTTCATATTTTCCGATCTAAAGGATCTAAGCCACATGAAAGCTGTCTTTTCAGATATATTAAACAATATTTCTAGCTGGGGTGAGTCCTCAGGTGCCAAAATATCGATAAGCAAATGCTCTACCTTTCATATCTGTAGAAAGCATAAGTGTTCCTTTCCCAGTCTTTCCTTCCTTAACACCCCCATCCCTCATTCGAACACCCTTAGAATCTAGGCATAACCTTCGATAAAAAACTTACTTTTAAGCAACACTGTAATAACCTTAGACTTAATACTAATGTCTAGACTGATATTATCAAATATTTAACTTCCAAAAACTGTTTATACATACTGTCACGATTTTACTGAAATTTCCCTTATTTGCATCTTCTGCCAACGTTCGTATCGCTAAATAACTCCAATATTGAGTAATGGGAAAAATGGCCTTTATTAAAGTACTTCACACTAACACTTATACTTTGCAACGAATAGCTTGCTTAATAACCAAACTGATTGATAGCTCAAATGAAAGTCACTCTTCGCCTCTACTGTCGCGCCTTTTATACTTTTGATTTCTCATGCATACTTCCAGGCTTTTGCATTCCAGAACTTATTAGTCAGTTTCAGCTACGAAATCGCCAGCCACAACTATGTTTATAACTTCTCATTTGAGTGATACTTGCACAAATTCTTGCCCTCTCTTGTGAGCAATTCAGATAAGATATATGCATGTGTTTGTGCATTGCTTTCTCCGCTGCTCGTATACGTACATGGTACATATGTGTAGACGCAATTATTGTTTCGTTTATGTATGATACATAATGATTTATCTATGGATGTGCATGATATCACTGTTAGCATCGGCTTAGAGATAGCAGCACCCCTTAGTTTTGCTAATATTCGTAACACTGCCCTCCACCTACCGATCTAAACGCCGCTAGCATCTCCAGATGTACCACTCTTCTACTCCGTGGTTTCCCAGTGGTTTGTATGCAGTAGATGGTATCACTGATCTTCTTCACAACTTTGTACGGGCCTTCCCAACTGCACCGAATCTTGGATGGAACACCTTTCCGCCAGTGAGGGTTGTACAACAGTACCAAATCTCCCTCCAAGAAACCTTCCGAATTATTGTCCTTATCGTACCTGCGTTTCATCTTACTACTACTTATCCTTGATCGTTCCCTCGCACTCTGTTGCTTAGCTAATGAACTACTTTGTAGAGCTGGCTCTTGACGGATTGGCTTCACATACTCAGTATCGCTCCGACGTTTCCCAACAGAGTGCGCGCTGGCTTGAAATCACCCTTGCATTCTTTCTCGAAAATTCTTTCAGTCGGTTTAGTGCGTCCATTAGGGTTTGTCAATGCCAGTGTTTTTCTCACAGGTACCTTCGATTTTGCTTTGTTTGGCCCATTTGTTCCATCAGCCTTTACCTTTGACTTTCGTGGTCTTTGTCGAGTCTTCTCCACCAGTACTCGATTACTACTGAATCCTTTCTGCAAACTGAAGTTAAGTGGTATATCCTGGTTCTTATAACGCATCACCCTTTTCTGCATATCGATCTTGATGTCATGGTCAACCAAGAAGTCCACTCGCATTATGACTTCATCAACGATCTCCCCCCACGAATTGTGTAAACTGTGACCTTTCCAATCAAGACTTCACATACCACTTCTCCCTGGACTTGGTTATACTCGCCAGTGACCGTACGCAACCTTGCTCCAGGTAACGTTTTTACTCTCCTGTTGACCAAGTCAGATTGAATTAAAGAATGAGATGCGCCCGTATCTACAGTCAGTACACGTTCTTTGCCATCTACATCCCTCTGACGGTAAGACTGCTCGATTTTCTACATTTGCGACACAGATATCACAGGACATTCAATAGCTGGGGCAAGTTTTCGTTCTTTACATCTGACACGCTCTTGCTCATCTCCTCCAGCTTTGCGTTTACGGCCACCCACATTGTTGGAACTATTAGGACCAATATCGCAATGTGACCGGGCTTCCCGCATTTGAAGCATTTGATAACTCTTCCACTCCGCTTTTGCGATCCTTTCAGCACCTCCAATATTACGTCTACCCACTCTGGCCTTTCGACTTCCACACGGCGTGTTTTGAAAACTGGTTTGCACAGAAGCGACGCTGTTTCCTGAATCAGAGCTTGTGACACCGTTCTGCGAATGTGGGTTTCGGATTTGCATATGTCGCTCGCTTCGTTTCTACGTCCCGTATGCCATTTATAAAACTCTGGATTTTTACCCTCTCGGTGTTCTCCACGGGTGCGTCCGATTTGCCAAATATGCCAACCTTTCAACATCCGAGGCAAACTCCTGCAAAGTATCATTCGCTCTTTGGTGACGGTTTTGCAACTCAATTTGGAATATCTGTTTTCTATGCTCGCTTCCATAACGTCTCTCGACAGCGGCCATCAATGCTTCATAGCTGTTCCGTTCGTACTCTGGAACAGTCTGTAAGATTTCGGCAGCTGATCCTTTCAATGCTACGAAGAGTGTAGCAACTTTATCTTCAGCATTCCAGTTGTTCACTGTTGCGGTCTTCTCAAACTGTAGCTTAAAGACCTGAAAAGGAACAGACCCGTCAAAGGATGGTGTTTTTACCTTTGGATTACTCGCTGAAATAGCTGGGCGATTTAGTTGTAACTGCTCCATACAACCTTCAAATCATCGACTTATGCCGGAAATTGAGCGATGTTTGCATCCTGCGCTTCAGCTTTGATGTTACCCTTGCTTCCTGTGCTTCTAACTGTGAAGACATTTGTGCCACCTGCAATGATAAGCGCTCCTCTTGTTCTTCCATCTTGGATGTTATGCGTGTCTCCTGCGATTCCAGTTGGGATGCCATATATGTCTTGTGTTCTTCCAGTTGAGTTTCCATCTTGGATGTTATACGTGTCTCCTGCGATTCTAGTTGGGATGCCATATATATCTTCTGTTCTTCCAGTTGAGTTTCCATCTTGGATGTAATCTGTGTCGACATTTCTGACATACGCATTTCTTGTGCTTCAATCTTCGATGTTATTCGTGTCTCTTGGGATTCCATCTGTGATGACATTGTCGATGTTTGAGCAGATATTGCAGCCAAAATCATGTTCAAGTCCGTGCTCGTAACTGTCTGCGATGTTTCGTTTTTCTCTTCAATTTTTGTTGTTGTCACGTCCCCATCAGGATAAAAGACATACTCGTCCACATCAATTCCCTCTGCTTCCATTGCCTCTCGTAGCCGTGCCTGACGGTCGAGTTTAACGCCGTTTGTATTCAATCCACGGCTCTTCAACTCCTTCTTCAGTTGCTGGATCTTCAATTCACTGAACTTTGCCATGTCCTTGTTGTCCTCTGGAATTTATTCAACAATCCCACTTCTGACACCAATTTTAACGATTTTACTGAATTTCCCCTTATTTTCAATCTTCTGCCAACGTTCGTATCGCTTAACTGTTGAATAAATAACTCCAATATTGAATAATGGAAAAATTGTCTTTATTAAGGTACCTCACAATAACACTTATACTTTGCAACGAATAACTTGCTTAATAACCAAACTGATTGAGAGCTCAAATGAAACTCACTCTTCGCCTCTACTGTCGCGCCTTTTATACTTTTTGATTTCTCATTGCATACTTCCAGGCTTTTCCATTCCAGAACTTACTAGTTAGTTTCAGCTACGAAATCGCCAGCCACAACTAAGTTTATAAGTTCTCATTTGAGTAATACTTGCACAAATTATTGCCCTCTCTTGTGAGCAATTCAGATAAGATATATGCATGTGTTTATGCATTGCTTCTCCGCTGCTCGTATACGTACATGGTACATATGTATCGACGCAATTATTGTTTCGTTTATGTAGATACATAATGATTGATCTATGTGCATGATATCACTGTTTAGCATCGGCTTAGAGATAGCAACACCCCTTAGTTTTGCTAATATTCGTAACAATACTAATGTACTCATCAATGTAACTAAAGCACTTATATTATCCAAAATCGATTTCGGGCTTCCCGTATATGGACACTGCGCCAAAACAAAGCTAAAGGTCATCGATCCTCCATATCATACAGCTGCCAGAAGAAGCTTACGTGCCTTCCCCACCTCTCCAACTAGAGCGATACTAGCGGAAGGCGGACTACCCCAAATAACTGAAAGAACTCTAAGCAGCACCGTGAGACTAATACCAAAACTACTCTTTAGTAAAAACAAGCTCATTTTACAACTGGTCAATGAGAGAGTTTAAAAGACCTTAACCACTGTGGGGTTAAGTCAACAATCGGACGTTGTATATCATTAGCAAAGGAACTGGACATCATTAATCCATCGACGTCGGTTTCAATTGACAACAACCCCGACTGGCACATACCGAGAAACTCTTTCATAAACAGGTTGCTTTCAATCAACAAAAGCTGAACTAGTAACAGCGAAACCTCCAACATTTCCATGAAACAACCGATCCGTATAAAACTGAATGGGAGTTCCTATATACTGACGGCTCGAAATCTAGTACCAGTACTACATTTGCTGTTGCAAACGAACTTGGTGACACAGTTATTATCGGTACCCTCCCTACATACTGCTCTGTATTCACTGCCGAAGCCGCAGCATTGCACGAAGCAGTAAAATTTGCTTCTAATACAAGGTCTAAATATGTCATATGCACCGACAGCCAGTCTACGATCAAGGCTCGGTTTAACGGGAAAAACGACGACGTGCTTATTAAAAAATTAGAAAGCTTATCTACGAAAATACTAGCAACCTAAAAATAATGTGGATACCAGGTCACGCAGGCATTAAAGGTAACAAAATAGCTGATGGTAAAGCGAAGCTAGCTGCTAAGCAACCACTACACCTCTTCGACCACGTAGACCTTCTTAAAGCGGGGAACGCCTATACCCGCACGAAATTTGCAAACGAATAGACAAATTTCCAACATCGCTACAAACACTTTAACCCAACTGGCACAAAACCTATCTATCCATCCGATTGCTCCTGTTACAAGCTAAAACTTTATGTACGCCTTAGGATAGGCGATACTACTATGACACACAACCATCTTCTCAAGGGAACTGCTGAACCACCATGCACCTTTTGCAACGCTCCATCCGTAACTATTGCGCATATAATCTCCGACTATACTATATATACGACCATATATATACTATATATACCACCGATCTTTATGATTTTTTCAGACAACAATATATGCTATATACGTAAGCATTCGTTGAAATTTGAAGCCTCTAGCTCTTAAAATAGGGCAGTAATTACGAAAAGTTTCTTATCTGAACAATCGGTTGTGGGGGATATATACTATATATACGACCGATCTCATCAATTTTTTCAGACAACAATATGTGCAATATACGAAAGTATATGGTGAAGTTTGAGAGCTTCAACCTGTTAAATTGAGGAAGATATGACAAAAATCCTCTTTTTCTGAAAAATCGGTTGTATGGAGGATATATGCTATAGTGGTCCGATCCGGCCGGTTCCGACAAATGTCTAATCGGACACCCAATTACACCCGCTCACCAAATTTTATCAAGATATCTCAAAAATTGAGGGACTTGTTTGCATACAAACAGATAGACGGGCAGACGGACATGGCTAAATCAACTCAGCTCTTCATCCTGATTATTTCGGTATACTTAATGGTGGGTCTATCTATTTTCCTTTAAGGACTTACAATTTTGAGTTTCGTGACGAAATTAATATACCATTTCATTTTATGAAAGTATAAAAATAAACGATTGTGAGCACACATTGTACTATGGCACTATTGTGAATATTTGCACTGCATTACTGGCAGGTGCTACCATACACCAGATGACAACACGCGAAGCTGTAAGTTTTAATTGATTGACAGAACAGCTGATTGCTGTTGATACTTGATAAGAGACTTTTAATTTTACAAATTTATCTCTATTTCAGAATTTTAGGGTTTTTTTGGACAAAACTAATATGCAAATTTTTATTTTTTATATAAATATTTATTTTTGGTTGCGCAGTCTTAATAAAATTTTTGTATGCCATAATAAATTTAAATTTTAGCAGATAATTGATCGAGCGCGCCGTGTTGTGGTACCAGCTCCGCCTACCACACCGAGGGTCCTGGGTACAACTCGCGGGCAGAGTAACATCAAAAATGAAGAAAAAAGTTTTTTCAATTAGAAACAACTTTTTATAATCGTCGTCGCTTCTCGGAAGTGTTTAGCATATACTCCGAATGTATTTCTGCCATGAAAAGTTCCTCAGTGAAAACTCATCTGCCTTGCAGATGCCGTTCGGGGTCGGCATAAAACATGTAGGTGTCGTCCCCGCCAATATGTAGGAAATATTAAAAGAAGCACGATGCAAATTGCAAGATAAGCTCGGCCTTAAATGTCTTCGGAGATTATCGCGCATTGCATTTATTTATTTAGTTTATTTGTAATGTACCGAGTGAAAACAAACAAGATTTTTTATTGTATAGCCTTGACTTTAATTAAGGTGTATTGTTGTTATTTAAAATTCCTGAAATATTGTCTGAAAAGTTTTTGCTATTTTTTATTCACATGGCTCAATTAGGTATAAATAGCGCACACAAAATTGATCTCGGTGTACTTTATTCTTAAAAAGTGGTGCAAAAGTTCTTAAATAAAATGATTTCGCGCATTTATTTGGCGATCCTGTTTGTCGTTCTAAGCTGCCGTTTATCCTGTACGAATGCGCAATTTCGCATTATAAATGGCGTAGATATTAGAATAGAGGACAGCCCACATTCGGTAGCTATATTTATTCGTTCCGCGTGGGAGTGCGTTGGTTCCTTAGTCACTTTGAATTCGGTGGTTACAGCTGCGCATTGCGTATACGAGGTACAATTCAGCGATATCCAGGTTCTAGCTGGTGACGCCGATATACGTGCAATAAACACAAGAAGGGGCCAAAAACGCCAAGTGCGGAGTGTAATTCATGATCCTGCTTTTACTCCAGAATCACTACATATGGATATAGCTGTGGTTAAAGTGGTTAGATCTTTTGTATTGACTCAGAGAGTAACAGCAGTAAACCTTTGCGATTCCGTATTAGTACCGGGACATGGTAATGCAAGTTAGTGGATATGGTGCGGTAACTGTAAATGATACGCCTCGTAATTATTTTCTCAAAACTACTGAAATGCCTATAGTACGAAATGATCAATGCCAGAACCTTTATGGCTATTTAGAGCCGCCGTGATTTTACCAAACACAATCATTTGTGCTGGATGTAGTGGAAGTAATTTGTGTTTTGGAGATTCTGGAGCAGGGGCAATTTTGAATAACCAACTTTGTGCGGTGGCACAAGGTGGTTGTAATATTCTCAGTATGCCGAGTTTATTTACAGATGCGACAAGTCAAATAGTTTTAAACTTTTTAAGAACCAATATAGAATGAAGGATGTTGTTATAAATCACTGTTGGGGGAATGTCATCCTTACTTGACTGGAACAATTTGAGATCGGTCGTTTTCGAAACAGCATTTGAGATAATCTGACATTCAACTCAACAGTCGAACTGGCGATATTTGTTTTATATATCTTGTACAAATAAATTATTATGATTGCGAGTAGATAAATATTTTTGATTGTAAACAATGAAAAAGGTAAGTATGTAAATGCCTTAAATTGGGAGACCAAAGTTTGATTTGCGGTAAAGTTCCCTCCTGTATGAATAGATCATGAGATAAAAAGAAAATTGTGGAACAACTATTTTGAGACCCTGGCAAACTCCGTATAAAAGACTGATCCAACCAACTCTATAGAAGTCAACGTAATCGGTTATTGAATTCCTAGAATAACGCCTTAGTCATAACTATACCATACCAAGTGGTTAGGTTTTGATTTTTCTCCATACCCATAATCTCTAAATTTTTTGGTGAATTTATTCGAGATTATATTTTTTGTTTCGAAATTTTTTACATTTTCTCTTTCATGAAGTTATCACATATTTTAGGTTAAGGCAACAATAACCGATGCAGTATACATATATCTATGGTTAAGTGAAAATACGTTTACGAATTGGGCGTTATGAATGTGGAAAGTTTTCCAGGGCTTCAAAGTGCTGATATTTTACAAAATATGATTTTACATGGGCAAAAGATGTCGCTGGGTGTCGCACTGATCAAAATGAAAATCTTCAGAAAGCAGAGCCGCTATTAAAAAAATACTCGGCGCGATTTACTTCCGAGGAGATGTAAACCTAAATTTCGCTTCCAATTTAGGTTGTGCTTCTTTTTAGTTTTTCCAACAAATCGGAGGGACGGGACTTACATGTTTAATGCCCACAAAAATACACTCCGAGTGTTTGCAAAACTACTACCAGGGGCGATCCCGCTTAGAAGAACTTGTTTTCTAATTGAAGCAACGTTTCCTTAGTTGTTGATGTTGCCTTGCGCGGGCCTTTGCGCAAAACCTTCAGTGTGTTGGGCGGAGCACGCTACCACTATCCCATCGAACAGATCTATTGTACATGACCTTTCAGCCTACTTTTGTAAGTGAAGGCTTTTGATGTGTCTAAGTACCTCTTTAGGCTTTTATTCCATATCTCATTAGATAGGCGATTAAGAGTCACACCACATTATGTCGGACAGCAAGGCGGCCCTGCGTGCCTTGAAATCCTACACAGTTACATCTAAGCTAGTGGATGACTGCATTGAAATTGTAGCGTCTTGAGTTGCACACCGTGCCATCTATGTATCAACTTCATATAAGATACGGATCAGCTGACATCTGGCATCACTTTTACTTTGACATTTTCTTTCATTGTTCTTCTTCTAATGAAATTATTATTATTATCACCATCGTCTCTTTGAACCAGCTGCATGCGCAGTCTTTATATTAATTGAAAACTAGGATTTAAGTTTTATTACAAATAAAATGGTAGTAAACCAATCATTAAATTGAGTTGTTTTATGCAAGTACCAAAACAACCAAAGTGGTGACCCCGACAGCGCGAATATCATTCACTCTACACATGAGGATTGGAATTCGCAAAATTCCCCATTTTACCACAATTTTGCGACGGATAACCAGTTCTCTCATAACGGCAGTTCTATTTGATGCCAGGTTCCCGTTACAACTTGCGCTCCGTTATAAAAGAAGAAGACACAGAAATGGCTGAGGAGGATGAACTTAACCAAAAACTACGCGCCCTAGAATTAGAGTGTCAACGTCTGCAGACTATGTACGAACAACAGCCAAATATGCAGAGGGACTTGCAGAGACCACATGGCAATCTAATTGTACCGAAGTTCAATAAAATCAACCCGCATTTGTGGTTCGCTCAACTTGAACGATCGTTTCGATTATACAAAGTTCAAAGTGATGACGACAAATTCGATTTTGTCACAATACATCTCGAACAGGAGATTACGTTATTTGTAGAAGACCTCATAACAAAGCCACCACAAAGTAATAAATACGATGCACTCAAAGCGCGGTTACTGGACAAATTTGCCGAAAGTGCTGAGTCGAAATTACGTCGTTTGTTACAGGGAGGTGGCACAGCAGGCATGAAGCCGGACAGAAAATTTTGTCATACACCGTCGATTAGCACCCGATCCCGCGCAGCGAGGCAATCATTCACAAGTTTGTTTATTGGGGAAATGCCACAGTCAATACATCCAGTCTTGAGTGTTTGGATGAGAAAGACATTGAAAAACTTGCGAGATAGCAGACAAAATGCTCGAGGCATGTAGCAACGAACACTACAGCATCTTGCCAACTCAAGCGTCCACTGACATCGGTCAGGCGGTATCTCATACAATGTCCTTGTCAGAAATGAGCGCAGCATAAAGTCGCTTACAAAAAGGTGAGTAAAATTAGTAGCGACTAAAAGCTTTCAGTCTTGCAGAAGCCGCAGTAACTCT
>JARSSU010003600.1:0-20489 GCA_029619165.1 Eurosta solidaginis
GTTTTTTTTTTCAAAATTTTTTTTTATTGCATATTTTATTTCACTCTATAGAGCCACATATCTGCATATGCCGTTTTTTTATATCTCTTTTGTTTAGACGTGATCACAACGCTTATGTGCTCGCAGTACTAAAGTACTCTGAAAAACGGTTATGTACTTACTTGCTTATAATTTTTAATCGCTAGCGAAAATGCTTTCATTTCAATGTAAAAATAATATACAACAACTTTTTTCCCAAGGCAGCCGTTTCTATAAACCGGAACGATTTCGGGATTTTCCCGACCATTTCGTGTAACCCTCCCCCATTTTTAAATTTGTTGCGTCCCCCATAAATTTTCATCCTCCCAGCAGATCGTGCAGCGGGAACGGCGACATATTCTCCTGCTCCGGGAGGGTATCGAAACCCAATCCGGGCCTGTACCTGACCCCAGAGAAATGGTTTTGCTTCCTTTGGCCGGAAAAGAATCTTTTTAATGGCGGTCACACTCCTTTTCAGCGTGTTCCCGTGCAAGGAGAATTGCATCGGAAAGTATGTTTTGTGCTAGAACCCAATACCCGACGTCCTCGTATCATTTTATAAATCTTTTGTGGCTCCTTGCTTTTCACGCCCAAGGGCGTCCTCGTAGTCATTGCCTTGGAGCGCCCACTACCTTCTATCAGCCCCACTGCTCAGCAAGCAACAACAAGTACCCCGCTGCTGCTCGCACCCCACGGAGCCACCAGCTCATACGGCCCGCTCCTACACATAACTACAATCTCTCTTAGTAGAGTCGGTAGCGTTGCCGAGCATCAGCCCTCGCCCCGTTTTCCCTAATCACCCTCTGGCCCGACACCAGCATTCGAGTATGGTCAGGAAACAGACTCTTAGTCCCTACCACCATTTTTGCCAGCCAGATATATATATTTGCGATATCGGGCCAATGTGGCTCCCTGGACGGTGCCTTACCTTTTTCTAGTTATTCTGGTCTCAGCGACAGCAACCCCCGAAGGGTTTTCATCGCTCCATGCTGCCAGGCCACAAACCCACTACGACCGGTACTTCATATTGCTACCCAGACACGGTCCAGTGCCAGGCCAGACAAGAGCAATTGCGTCCTGGCCTCCCTCAACTCAGACGTAGTCACCTATCACTTACCCGCAGAGTGACGACGTATCCGCCGTTGTACTCAGAATTCTTAGTTAAACTGTAAGGTTAACTGGGAAGATCACGGGATATGATTTAATGAATCGGCATGACATCCGCATCCAAGAGACCAAACACAAATCAAGTCGCTCTGCAGACCTGCTCTGGGACATAACGTCTACGGAATAGTCGCGAGAGCGGATGGGAGCGACCGCCTTAAAAAAAAAAAAAATCACCCTAAAATCTTTTGGTGTGACGTTCGATCAGGATCTACATTTTGGAGAGCATGCAGCCGCAATCGTTTCCGAAAATCCATTGCCGAAATAAATCCCTCAATCCTTTCGGCAGTACTTGGGGAAAAGACAAGAAACGCTCATTACTACATTAAAGCGATTGTCCGGTCGATTGCATGCTATGGCGTCCCCGAGATGGTCGCCAAGCTAAAAGATTACTCACTGAAAAAAGACAAGCAATGCCAAAATACTGCCCTCAGAACTGCTAAGGTCCGGGCTGTCTTCTTATGCTCCCAGAACACCACGTACACAATGAGGCGAGAGTACTGGGCCCATTAGGGAGAGAAAATCAAATGCTAAACAAACATTTCTGTTGAATTCCCATTACCTGGGCATCCCAAAGACAACTGATTGATGAAGCTACTACACCTCCCAGGGGCTTAAGGGGTAATGCTCCGTAAGCACTGTGAGGAATAACGGCAAAAATTTCCTGCATTTGTCCTACCGCCAAAAGCAAATTAGAATCATGTTTGAAAGAGCTATGTGCTATAAAACGCGCAAATATTGTATCAAGTCGTATGGGTTTAAAAACATGATTTTTCCTGCACGTCGTCATAAACATACTTTCCATAGTATATTGCGACAATAGGAGGCGACATTTGCAAGAATTTTGCAAATTGACACACAGAAATAAGTTTTTTTTTTTGATCTCCTGAAAAGTTTACTGAAAACACATAACTCTTTTTTGTGAGCGCAGCGACGATATGCTTTCATATAGCTTTATAAAGTTGTTTTTGTTATTGAATGGGGGGGGGGGGGTAAATGTAAAGCGCGAATAAACCTCAAGAGATTTTAGCGAGCTTTTGTTATTGATATAGGAGACATTTTACGAATTTTTCAAATATCTCAATATCGAAAATGTCGAAAAATTTAAAACGTGCAATAATTCAATTATCAAGACGGATAAAAAGCGATGAACTTGGTAGGTGGGTTGACCTTAATGACGCAGAATAGAAAATATTAGCGTAGCACCGGGTACACTGTTTAAAAGAAGCATTTAAAAGTTATTGCAAACTGTAATTTGGCAGCTGAGTAATGTAATACTCTGTTACAACCCGAACTTAGCCCCTCCTCACTTGGTTCGTCTTTGTTTTGAGGTGATAACCTTCATGTCTGGCCAAACTTTATGTACGCGCCTGCACCCGTCATTTATTTCCATTCAAACCTTAATTACACGCTCTTTGCGCTTGTCCCGAGTATTCGTATTAACCCAAATTCAGATTTATGTTTACAATTTTTAATTTACTCTGGCGGAACTAATTATGTTTTGCACTTTCCACTCTTTCATTTTCCGCTTCCTCCCTTTTACCTTTAACGTTATTTTTGCGTGCTACAAACCAAACAAAATCTTTGGTTGACTTTTGCACAATGATTTGCTCTAATTAAATTTCCATTTATATAACAGCAAAACTATTACTATCATGCAAAGTTTGTGCGCCGCAGTCTTTTTGATTTTTTTTTGAAGTTGGTGTAGTAGCTTTGAATAATTAATACATTAACAAGCCAACCTAATATAACGCACGCAAGTCATTTTCTGTCAAAAAGGTCCTCATGCACATACACTTGTATGAGAGCACCAAATTGAATTTGCTGGTAAAAACTAACTCGCTTTCCTATTTTTGTTCTGCGTGACATTAGATTTGGCGTTTTGCATACATGCTACATTGTCGCATGCGCATGCTTATTTAAATAAAAAATAAATGTAAGGCGCGAGTAACCTCGAAGAGATCTAGAGACCGAGCTTCTCTTCGCAATTGTGCGTCATGCTCCTCTTGACTTTCCCTAACAAATTGCCCGGACCGGGACCTTACACAATGTTTTATGCCGACCCGAATGGCATCTGCAAAGCAGATGCGTTTTTCACTGAGAGCTTTTCAATGGCAGAAGTACACCGCGAGCGCTGGCCAAATACTGCCGAGGGGCGACCCGCTTAGAAACACTTTCTTCTAATTGAAAAACCTTATTTCTAAAATTTTGATGTTTACTTTGCCCGGATGTGAACCAGGGCATACCGTGTGGATAAGGCGAGCACGCTACCAATCACACCAACCGTGGCCGCACATGCATGCTTATTTGCGTTTAAGGGTAATAAAAACGCCGGTTGTTTGCGTGCGCTAAAAAAAACGGGCAGTGCGTTTTCATTAGGTTGGCTTGTATAAAGTGTTTTGAGCAATAGTTGCAAGCATCAAATAAATGCATAATTTCACTTTTTCAGTATCAGGTGTCTTTATGAATAGAACCGGCGGAGATGATAACGACGACTAACATTGAATAATGAAATTGATTGCCCATATTGCGCTGAAGAAATGAGCCAAGCTAAAGATGTAGGTCAGCTAAAACGAAAGTCACCAGTGTAGTCGATCGAACATGGATATGATTGAATTGGTAAAACTGTTGTAATACAGGATATTTCTTAAACTTTGACTGCGTACCTTAAAATGTCGTAATGTTTTAAAGTAATTCAATTGTGGGCGGGGGGTGGTAGGGGCGGCAAATACTGAGTCGATTGATAACCTGCGCCCACGTTTTTCCGATGTCGAAAATTTCGAAAATACAAAAAAATGAGATAATTCATTACTAAAGACAAATAAGTATAAATTCGATGCCTTGATTTTGTTTTTATGAATGAAATGGAAATTGAAAAAAATGCGGGAAATAGTAATGACACCGACCACATTTTTTAATTCATTTTTGAAACTCGCATGGAGGTGATCATTGCTATTTATAAACTCATAATCACATTGATTTGCGGCTTAAAGGCTTAAGACTGCGGACAGAGTAGAATCGAGAAGTGTTGGTATAAAATAAGAGTGAAATTTATGAAAATTAATTTTCTTATGGAAAACTGAAAAGATGTTAGAGTGCCAGAAAACGTTGAAGCTTGTACAAATATCAGAGATATTCACAAATTGCTTGCTAATACCTAACACAGACCTATCCGAGCTACTTACACGCTCACACTAAGCGACTTTTTACACTTTTTCGTGACAATTAACGCCAGGTATGCATATTTTGCGATATACTGACTGTCACCATAACGTGGCAGGGCCAAGGGAGGTAAATGTCTTTCTCCACTACCTACCCCGCACACACTCAGTTGATGCTTCCTACCTTTTTCCTTGGCTGAGTGTTCCAATACTGTGGTGTCAGAATGAAAACACCTTCTGTGTCTCTGTCATTCCAGTAATGATGACATCGGCCACGGTGATGTTATTCGGTGCAGTATCCTCATATACTGCGTCCAACTCGTATATATCTCATTATTCCCCTTGTATCACGAAACACGACCAAATCAATTTTTCGGAGAACTTTTACTTTCGAAGATCCCAAGCCAGCCCATACATCTACTCTAATAGTTGTCTGCCTGAAGCCACTTTGGCAGCAGCCGTATCAACTTTGAAGGACAGATCCACTCCGATGATAGGCAGCAATACCAGCACACTTTCAGGCATGTCAGAGGCTGCTTTAGCTGATCGGAACAAAGCTGATAATGTCGCCTCTCTTATGTGTATAGCCTTATCCAAGATCTACCGGATTTGATCGATAGTATATTTACATGACTGAAACCGTCGTTAACTTGCTATTATCGCAAAGTTATGCTAGATATTACCTTATACCGCGTATTAAACATGTAGGATCGCCTTTTTGTGGATTACGGAGTAATTCTTAAAGTCCTGACGCCGTGCGTGTTCTTTGCCACCTTCTCTTTCGGCGAGTAGTTCGTCGTCTTGTTATTCTAAGCACGGATATTTTGATTCTCACCATGTTATAGTTGGGTGCTGGAATGTGTTTTCTGTAATCGGCGATTAGGGTACCGGCTCATCTTCTCCCTCTCTAGGAAGCACTGAGGTGCTCACCAATGTGCGTTAGTTATGAGGTCGCCATTATGATTTCTTCAGGAATGTGCCCGCTCTTGGGCAGAGACTCACAGAGTATATTAATTTTGTTCGCATAAACGGTACCCTGTAACGGCATAAACTAATCGCGTAGACTTCTATATATCAAAAATATCTGGCGAAAAAGAAATTTATTTAGCCATGTCCGTCCCGTCCGTCCGTCTGTCCGTACACATGATAATTGAGTAAATTTTGAAAGCATCGTAATGAATTTGGTACGTAAGTTCCTGGGCACTCATCTCAGATCGCTATTCAAATTGGACGAAATCGTACTATAACCACGCCCACTTTTTTGATATCGAAAATTTCGAAATACGAAAGTGCGATAATTCATTACCAAAGACGGATAAAGCGATGTGAACTTGGTAGGTGGTTGACTTTTATAACCCAGAATAGAAATTTAGTAAAATTTTGGACACATCGGTGTGGCACCGTCCTACTTTTAAAAGAAGGTAATTTAAAAGTTTTACAAGTTGTAATTTGGCAGCTGTGGTGTGTAATGTTCGGTTACACCCGACTTAGCTTTTCTTTATTTGTTTTCTTAAAATAGAGCATTTTTTTCTTCTTTACGTCATGATAACACAAAAATATACCGCGCATTGTCGCACCTTTTTCGAAGCGTAGCTTATAGGCAGCGCCGTCTTCATCCTACCATTTGTATGGATACACAATATGCTTCTACTGCTCGTCTGCATCATGCAGTCATCATCAACTGTCTTTTCCGCGAGAAAGTTTTGGTGGGCAATCCTTGGCCTACCTTTCTTCACGTAGAGAGCCATATTCGTATCTGGGTTGCAACTCTATGTGGTCTGAGTCGATCTTGGACCTCGTAGAGTGTGCTCATATGAGACACTCAACTATGCCTGTCATTGATCAGGAGGCAGCAAAGTATGTTTGGTGTACTTTCTACCTGAAACCTAGTGCTGCTCAAGTCTGACAGCATAATCTTAACCCGGTAGTTCCCATAACTTTTTTTTGTCTTGTATTTAGTTGGACAAGAAGCTGTCTTATAGACTTTCTGACCTCCTGAACACGAAAATGATGTGCATTTTTAATCCATTGTTAGCTTTTCCAGAAAATCCGGAAAACCTAGCGTACCATATGGTAATCCTGGGTCGTCTAGGGTACAGTGTTTTTGATGAAAAAGAAACTATGTTGGGACATGGTTTTTTAAATTTTTATTTCGCAAATACAAGACGTTTTGAACATTTTTATAAAACCGTAAATAGAAAGAATAGTTAAAAAAATATAATAGAAAAAATTTTCTGAACTAAAATATAGGTGGTTGAAATCATGGTTAGTATGGTAACTTGCAAAACACTTCAAACAAAAGTCCTACGATGCATTTCATACATGCTGTTCGGCCGTTAACTATGCATCTTTGACAGAACAACAGCTACGATTCGATGGTACTACAAGTAAGAGTGTGTTCCACTCGACTTGTTTGTAGCGCATATCTGTGGGATGGCATCGGGCCATCTAATTGAGACATGTCGGTTAGCACTTTCGATAAAGCTATCAAGTATTCTTAGTACAGGTATCTAAAGCAGGTCAAAATGCTTGACCACCACATTATTTCCCCAGTTTGCGGTGCGATACTGCTAGCCAAGATTTGATCGAAATCCGTCTACTCCGCACATATATTTGTTGTATTCCGTGATCGCACAAGGCAGAGTAGATTATTTTGGCTTCACTTACCTTCGAATAACGGGTGCCATTGAATTAAATTTTTCCCCGAAACAGGTATATAACATGCACCCAACATTGTTATCTTTCCATTTCACCAAACATATGCTCGGATTTTCATCTCAATGATTGGCGAGTAACCTCATCCCATTGATTGAGTCTTTTTTATGCAGCAGCTGGACAGCTTGCTGAAATTCTATTTCACGAACTGTTCCCATAGGATTATATCCACACTGAATTGGATAAGCAAAGGGCGGATAAGCCGGATGCCGTCCACTAGTCATTACTACTTCACAGCCGCCTTTACGCTGAGCGTGTCGTACGTTATCAGGGATTCCAACACTATTCATCTTCGCCAGATTGTTTCCGCCTACAGGAGGCTCGATATAAAGAGTGGTTTGTATATCTTGAATGTAATCAATTATTTGTTGCAACGATAAACCTCTGAAAGTCGTACTATTTAAAAAAATGCTGCAGATTATATTAGATAAATTTACAAAAAGGTACACGATAAGCCATTGAAATGCGTAGAAAACTGTACACAACATAGAAAATCCTATGAAAATACAAAAAACTGTACCCTAAGCCGCACCACGGTTACCATATGGTAACGCTTAAATAAAATGTAAAAAAGAACAAGAATTAAATATTCCAGCAAAAATTTAACTTATTCATTAGTTACCGACTTTTATAGTCTTTATTTAAATGTTCTCAAAATTACTACAATAGTTGCGTACTTGCAGACGTGCCATATTGAAAAACGGAATTTTCAACTTTTCTTTTTCTCACTTAAATTTGACGTACGATGAGCTTCACTATTTGAACCCAGACTGACCAAAGCTTTGTTTTGCAGAAAGCCACGGATTTCTGTATAAAATAGCGTTATCATTTGTAAGTTTGTTCTGCAGTTTAGATTTAATTCGTGAAATATAGCGACACCTTTTGCGTTTACCATATGGTAATCGTGGGTTATTTCGGGTTAAAATAATCGTGAAAATTGTATATCGCTCACTGCTATTTTCCTCTTTCTCCTCCCCGCTCTGCCCCCTCTTGTTCTCACTCTACCTCTTTTCGTCTCTCTCTCTCTTTCTCTGACTTAATTTATTTCATCCCCTTCTCTTTTTATACTCAACTGAGGCAGAGCTCACAGAGTATATTAACTTTGTTCGCATAACGGTATCCGTAATGGCATAACTAATCGAAATAGATATAGAACTTCTATATATCAAAATGATCTGGGTGAAAAAAGGATTCATTTAGCCATGTCCGTCCGTCCGTCTGCCGTCCGTCTGTAAACACAGATACTTGAGTAAATTTGGAGCTATCTTGATGAATTTGGTATGTAGTTCCTGGCGCTCATCTCAGATCGCTATTTAAAATGAACGAAATCGGATACAATCACGCCCACATTTTTCGAAATCGAAAATTTCGAAAAACCAGAAGTGCGACAATTCATTACCAAAGACGGAATAAAGCGATAAAACTTGGTATGTGGTGTTGACCTTATGACGCAAAATAGAATTAGTAATCTTTTGATAATGGGCGTGGCACCGCCCAACTTTTAAAAGAAGGTGATTTAAAATTTTGCAAGCTGTATTTCGCAGTCGTTGAAGATATCATGATGAAGTTTGGCAGGCACGTTACTCCTATTACATATGTATACTAGGGCGGTCGATTTAAAATCGCTCATTCTCTGTGAAAATCGTATTCTAGGGATCAAAATAAGAAACTTTGCCGAAGGAACCATACCTCTAAAACGAATTCTGATGCCCCTCCCTTGGGTCGAACTTTTGGGTAGGGGCAATTTCAATTCTACCTGCTGTGTCCTTGTGTGGCTTAAAAAAAACAACACAAGCAATTTTACGATCTGCATTGTGTCACAGTGATGCCTTGGTTTTAAAGGGGGTTGTAAAGACGCCAATTTCTAATAATTTTTTTTAATTTCTTTCTATTATTAGATTAATTAATTTTTCATTTACATATGTTTCTGACTAAATAAATTTCAAAGAGAAAAAAATAAACTCCAAAAAGAAAAACATAGGCATTTCAAAGCTGGATTTTTGAAATTTTCCCCTACGACCCAAAGGGAGGGACATCACAATTCGTTTTCGAAGTATAGTTCATTCGCAAAGTTTCTTATTTTGATCCCTAGAATATGATTTTCACAGAGCAATGGGCGATTTTTTTTGCCTCCCCACAAATCGTCCCGGCCTAATGTATACTAAATAAAAAATAGAAAATCGGATGACGACACGCCCACTTTAAAAAAAATGTAAAGCCCAAATTTTAACAAAAAGTTTAAAATCTTTACAGTATATAAGTAAATTAGGTCAACATTCAACTCCAGTAATGATATGGTGCAACAAAATACAAAAATAAACAAAATTTCAAAATGGGGCGTGGCTCGGCCCTTTTTCATTATTCGTCTAGAATACTTTTAGGCCATAAGTCGAACAAAATTTATCATCCTTGTGAAATTTGGTAGGTGCATAGATTCTATGACGATAACTGTTTTCTTTGAAAATGGGCAAAACCGGTTGAAGCCACGCTCAGTTTTTATACGACCAGTCGACCGTCTGTCCTTCCGCTCGGCCGTTAACACGATAACTTGAGCAAAAAACGATATATCTTAACTAAACTTGGTTCACGTACTTATCTGAAGTCACTTTATCTTGGTATGAAAATATGGCCGAAATCCGACTATGACCACGCCCACTTTTCCGATATCTAAAATTACGAAAAATGAAAAAAATGCCATAACTCTGTACCAAATATGATAAAAGAGATGAAATATGGTAATCGGATTGGTTTATTGACACAAAATATAACTTTAGAAAAAACTTTGTAAAATGGGTGTGACACCTACCATATTAAGTAGAAGAATGAAAAGTTTTGCAGGGCGAAATCAAAAGCCCTTGGAATCTCGGCAGGAATACTGTTCGTGGTATGACATATATAAATAAATTAGCGGTACCGACAGATAATGTCTGGGTCACCCTGGTCCACATTTTGGTCGATATCTCGAAAACACCTTCCCATATACAACTAAGGGCTACTCCCTTTAAAACCCTCATTAATACTTTTAATTTGATACCCATATCGTACAAACACATTCTAGAGTCACCCCTGTTCCACCCTTATTGCGATATCTCGAAAAGGCGTCCACCTATAGAACTAAGGCCCACTACGTTTTAAATAATCATTACCACCTTTAATTTGATACACATGTCATACAAACACATTCCAAGGTTAACCTAGGTTCATTTTGCTAAATGTTGATTTTCCCTTATTTTGTCTCCAAAGCTCTCAGCTGAGTATGTAATGTTCGGTTACACCCCGAACTTAGCCTTCCTTACTTGTTCTATCTCCACTCACCCCATATTTTTATCGTCGTTTCTTTTGCAGTCTTCATCTCACACATATACCTTATCTCGAACTTCAAGAGTACTTAGTACTCACCCATTTTATACACTTACATTCTACTTAATTTTGCTTACGCTTTTTCCTGACTTGTTGAGCCGATAAACCGCTTAAATGCTTTAGTCATAACTAAGTGAGCAAAACTCCGCTCACAAGGTATTTTTTCACAAATCTTGTAGTCTCTAAATCTTTTGAGGTGAAAAACTTGGTTCTAATTACGTCTATAATCAGTTTCATATCTATATTGAGCTAGCTCAATATCGGCTGTTCCCATAGCGGCAAAATAATCAACGCGATAAGACCATCGTGACCCTACCATGCAAGCCTCTTCAGTGGTTATTTGTTAAGACATATAGCACCCAATTATGGATATGTTGAGAAAAAGTAAACCTCAAAGTCTGCAGTTTGTGACAGAACGTTCTTGCTTTAAGGACAAGAGTGTGATATTTATCGAGGTCCTAAGTTTTTCTGGTGTCGCAGGATGCTATCTCTAACGACATTTCAATGCTAAAAAGGAATATAATGTGCATAGCTGGAGGTTGCGCCTGGTACAAGGGAAATAAGTACTCTCATGCATAGTGTCAGTAGGTTCAAAGGCCAGTTTACAAGGAATTTTTTAATAAAAAGTTTGTGTAAAAAAACTGAACGAACTGTTAGATACCTTTTAGGATGTATATAAAGAAATAGATAAAAACATATTTTAATTTAACGTTCTAAGTTTTTCCCTTTGAAACGAAAGTCCCTATTTCAATGTGGTTTTTATCAGAGGGGCTGTTATAAATGTCAAATTGTGCTTGATGAAAAAGTATTCGGGTTGACCCTCTTTAGATAGATGAATTTATTACAACGTTTTTTCCCAAGCACAAATATAATTCAATACAAATAAATATAAATGTATTTGTATGTATGTGCGACAAAAGTAAGTATGCAAGTCATTTATCATCGTCAAAGGCAGTGCGTATGAATCAACATAAAAGTCATTGGTAACATAATGTTGATGACTTTATTGTGTTGGCAATCGAAAACGGAATTCATGCTATTCAAACAATAATTAATGACCTTTCACTAAATGATTTAAAGTTTTTGAAAATCTATTTTGCTCTCCGAGAGGGCGTTAACTAAAGAACCGTTCAAAAATTCATTTAGACCCCACATTAACGTGAAAAGTTATACCAAGTTGGGCTAGGCAAAAAAAAGTTAAAGCAAGTCCTTGCAGCATTAACCTAGAGTGGTAGGGAAAACTAAAAAAGAAACAAAATGCAGAAAAGTAAAAATCGAATGAAGAAAACTTGTTTGTACTTCCTTTTAGTGAAAAATGGACTTTGACCGTAATCGAGCGTCTATCCCTGCTCCGCACTCAAGCAATGAAGTTAGTATATATGGAACTACATGTTACGACTTACTGAACTAGGAAAGCATGCAATAGGTGACGTCCCCACGACATCAATATCTGATTTTGCGACCTTTAAATCGAAGTTGAGGAAGGAAGGAATGTTTGATCCTTTAGTCGGAAAACTCAGCTCCTGCTACGTAACATTACGCCATGGATTTTGGTTAATCGTACTTGCCGTGGATCAAAATATACTATTATTGGCTCTTTTCTAATCAAATCACTACAAACCGAATTGATCAATAACAAAAACTCCATGATGTCCCAATATCGAACATTACCTTTTCTTAACCAAGATAAGCACATATATCTGTGAAAAGAGAAAGTGAGCATAATATCACAAAAAAATACGAAAAATATACTGAAAGCAGGACAACTGCCAATTTCTCTATTGGCTGTCCTACCTGCTCTGTGTGATTGTGCTCTGCATAATCGTGCAGAGTGCTCCACTCGCTAGGTTCCACCGCCGTAGACACTAAGATATCAATCAATATTGAAGGAGAAACGCTTGGTGAGATAAAAGAAAATTCAACTGGAAAATTTCCTGAAAAATGGAGTTATCAATACCCTTGGTGAACTCCTGCAGAAACAAAAGAGCATGCTTATGTTATAAACGGAACACTTCTCTCCATTTTTATATAACGAAAAGATGCAGAACGCTATAACTGACGTTGAAAGGTACATTGCACCACACAACTATAACGAGGTTGGTAATAGTTTTTTCTGAAAAATAAGCGACTGACTGCCCAAGAAGCTGTTCAAACACGGACTGCTAAGCTAAAATCAGTTACTCTTTGAATGGAATTTCGGTATGTTCTGCTGAAAACGCAAAGAAGGCAATCCTACAAACCACGCAAAATCATCCTATTTAATATCACGCTTAAATTTGTTTCCAGCGTGCTCTTCGTACGACTGAATCGACCGAGAGCTAAATCGTCTTATTAGTGAGCGAGGTGTATAATCGACCAAACTTTCGACTTATTAATAAGAGAACGGGATAAAGTAACTCCCCAAAGAAATAATTTTCATGTCTATTTCCTTTAATTATATCAATTAAGTCGCTTTCAGGTTCCTTCGCAAAAAACTGTGAAATCATGTAATCTATTTTTGGTTAATTTCTCGGGGAGCTTGAGTCTTGAGAAGGAAATATTAAAAAAACGTACAAATTTTTTAAATTTTGATAACCTAGAAAACCTGAAACATTTGAAGATAGCCTAAAGGCCTGATAAACTTCATTATAATTTAAAATAATAAACGATTTTTTTTTGCCGAGTTGTTGCGGAGGTCTCTCTCTACGTCGAGATCTAAAACTGTTTCGCTACAGAATAAAAATGATCCGCTGAAAATTATAATTATAACAGTTGGAAATTATACATATTGTGACGAATATTAGCTGCTAATAAATCATAGAAGCTAACGAAGAATATTTCACACACATAAACATCAGCTAACTCTGGGGGTCGATTCGGTTGTGCGTTATCGTAAAGTGAAAAGTATAACACCAATTCACCACGATTATTGTTCTCGTTTTTGCGTTAAAACTTCGAATTGAAGTGAAGTGAAAACAAAGTTAACGCCGATACAAATTTTGTGTTAATGTTTGAATTTAAAAAAACTGTCAAACAAACAACATCAAACAAAAAGAAAACAAAAACAAAAGAAATCTGTCATAATTTATCATTCAGCAAAGAAAACTTCACACATCGTAAATTCAAAAGTTATTCAGCTAACAGTTTTCACAGCAGTTTATAAGAATCGCATTTTCGAACTCACTGAAGTGAAAAAATTAAAACATTCAAGTGATAACCAAAGTGATACATTTTTTTCACTTCACTATAACGCTCAACCGAATCGACCCCCCTAGAGAGAATATTTCAGACACATAGAAGGCAATAAAGCATATGACCTTACATAAACTATAGATATACATGTATATAGCTAAATAACCAAGCATGAGATACAACTGTTCTAAAAGGCATGTTCGTTAAACGTCTAGACCTTAGGAGAAATGGGCGAACGAGGTTATCGAGAATATAAAAGCAGACCAAGCTGAGAAATCAGTTTTATTTTAACACGCTTTAGTAAAGTACGCGATAATTGTAATTGTGAAGTACTACTACCAAAGTAGTCTAAATAAATAACTTCTTGTTATACTGAATATTTGAGTTATTTTTTTGAAAGTTGAGAGATTCGAACGTTAAGATGAACTGCAAAGTAATCACCAATTTCCCAAAATTCGTTGTTAAATAAGTGAACATTTTAGTATATAAAGATTTTTCTTTTTTTGTTTGTTATGAGTATTTATGAGTTAAGATAGAAAACTGTGCTTCTTTATATTAGAAAGCGAATCCGTTATTTCAAATGAATTCAAATGAGAGTTAAAATCGTGACACAAGCACCGAAAAGGTTTATTTTATGATAATTCATTTTTTTACATGATACAGGGATCTAGCCTTTTAGATATATTAAGAAAATCCATACGGACCATGTGAAATCTTGCCAAAGATTATTAAGTAAATTCTTATTCAGGTAGAAATTTTGAAACTATGTTATTTTAAGAAATAATCTCAATGCGTTTTGCAACAGCAACTATGTATACATACCTCAAAAGCGTTTAATAAAAAGTTCGAAAGATCGAGAAAAATTTTACTAACGTTTCGAATTTTTCACAAATTTCGTCTATTAAATTATTATTTCTTAATTTCGGTATTTCAAAATAATAAAATGCTATGAATTTGTTACCATGCAAACCAATTATGAAACGTTTTCGAAAGAATTGAAAATTTCGAAAAATGTTTATGAAAGTTTCCAACTTTTTTCATAAAAATTAGTGAAAAGTTAATAGAACAGAAAAAAAAATACAGAATTTTCGTAGTTTTCTCGATAATTTTTGAAACAGGTTTGCATTGGTTTAGTTACAAAATTATTAGAAGTGTTTTTTTTACTGTTGAAACTAAAATAAGTAGAATTTGATTGCCGAAATTAAAAAAAAAGAAAAAAACAGCAACTCATATTTTTCTGTCCGCTGCGGTAAGCACGACACTTATATTACTATAGAGCTTCAGTGAACAAACCCAAACTCTTTATAAGTAGCTCACCCTAGCCATGCTGGTCTATGGAAACATAGGATGGTCTCTAAGGTATTTAAGGAAGAGTTGTGGTTCTTCGCGCACTTCCAACGTCGTTTATATTATTACGTCAGTAAACGTAAAACTCCTACTTGACAGGCATAAAGTGTTAAGCTGCGTTCGAACTCGCCAAATTGCTGAAGTGCATACCAATAATAATGGTGCTGATCTAACAAAATGTTCGCAACTAAGTATACAATGTTCATTTTTCCATAACGCAAAGTTTTTTTGTTGTTATTTCGATAAAGATCAAAATTTATTAAAATGTTAGGTAGCTTAGAACACAAAAAAAACAAGTAAGGAAGCTTAAGTTCGGGTGTAACCGAACAGTACATACTCAGTTGAGAGCTATGGTGACAAAAAAGGGAAAATAACCATGTAGGAAATGAACCGAGGGAAACCGTGGAATGTGTTTGTATGACATGTGTATCAAAGGAAAGACATTAAAGAGTATTTTATGAGGGAGCGGGGCCATAGTTCTATAGGTAGACGCCATTTAGGGATATCGCCATAAAGGTGGACCAGGGTGACCCTAGAATTTGTTTGTACAATATGGGTATCAAAAGAAAGGTGTTAATGAGGGTTTTAAAAGGGAGTGGTGGTTGTTGTATAGGTGGTCGCCTTTTCGAGATATCGCCATAAAGGTGGACCAGGGGTGACCCTAGAATTTGTTTGTACATATGGGTATCGAAAGAAAGGTGTTAATGAGTATTTTAAAAGGGAGTGATCCTTAGTTTCCATAGGTGGACGCCGTTTCGAGATATCGCCATAAAGGTGGACCAGGGGTGACCCTAGAATTTGTTTGTACAATATGGGTATCAAAGAAAGGTGTTAATGAGTATTTTAAAAGGGAGTAATCCTTAGTTCCATAGGTGGACGCCGTTTCGAGATATCGCCATAAAGGTGGACCAGGGTGACCCTAGAATTTGTTTGTACAATATGGGTATCAAAAGAAAGGTGTTAATGAGTATTTTAAAAGGGAGAAATCCTTAGTTCCATATGTGGACGCCGTTTCGAGATATCGCCATAAAGGTGGACCAGGGGTGACCCTAGAATTTGTTTGTACAATATGGGTATCAAAGAAAGGTGTTAATGAGTATTTTAAAAGGGAGTAATCCTTAGTTCCATAGGTGGACGCCGTTTCGAGATATCGCCATAAAGGTGGACCAGGGGTGACCCTAGAATTTGTTTGTACAATATGGGTATCAAACGAAAGGTGTTAATGAGTATTTTAAAAGGGAGTGATCCTTAGTTCCATAGGTGGACGCCGTTTTCGAGATATCGCCATAAAGGTGGACCAGGGGTGACCCTAGAATTTGTTTGTACAATATGGGTATCAAAAGAAAGGTGTTAATGAGTATTTTAAAAGGGAGTAATCCTTAGTTCCATAGGTGGACGCCGTTTCGAGATATCGCCATAAAGGTGGACCAGGGGTGACTCTAGAATTTGTTTGTACAATATGGGTATCAAACGAAAGGTGTTAATGAGTATTTTAAAAGGGAGTGGGGCCTTAGTTCTATAGGTGTTCGCCGTTTTCGAGATATCGCCATAAAGGTGGACCAGGGGTGACTCTAGACTTTGTTTGTACGATATGGGTATCAAATGAAGGTGTTAATGAGTATTTTTAAAAGGGAGTGGGCCTTCGTTCTATAGGTGTTCGCCTTTTCGATATATCGCCATAAAGGTGGACCAGGGGTGACTCTAGACTTTGTTTGTACGATATGGGTATCAAATGAAAGGTGTTAATGAGTATTTTAAAAGGGAGTGGGCCTTCGTTCTATAGGTGTTCGCCTTTTCGAGATATCGCCATAAAGGTGGACCAGGGGTGACTCTAGACTTTGTTTGTACGATATGGGTATCAAATGAAAGGTGTTAATGAGTATTTTTAAAAGGGAGTGGGCCTTCGTTCTATAGGTGTTCGCCTTTTCGATATATCGCCATAAAGGTGGACCAGGGGTGACTCTAGAATGTGTTTGTACGATATGGGTATCAAATTAAAGGTATTAATGAGAGTTTTAAAAGGGAGTGGTGGTAGTTGTACATGTGAAGGCGTTTTCCAGATATCGACCAAAATGTGGACCAGGGTGACCCAGAGTATCATCTGTTGGATACCGCTAATTTATTTATATATATAATACCTGCCAAGATTTTAAGGGTTTTTTATTTCGCCCTGCAGAACTTTTTCATTTTCTTCTACTTAATATGGTAGGTGTCACAACCATTTTATAAAGTTTTTTCTAAAGTTATAATTCGCGTCAATAAACCAATCCAATTACCTCACCATGTTTCATCCCTTTTTTCGTATTTGGTATAGAATTATGGCATTTTTTCATTTTTCGTAATTTTCGATATCGAAAAAGTGGGCGTGGTCATTGTCGGATTTCGTTCATTTTTCATACCAAGATAAAGTGAGTTCAAGTAAGTACGTGAACTAAGTTCATTAAAGATATGTCGATTTTTGCTCAAGTTATCGTGTTAACGGCCATGCGGAAGGACAGACGACGACTGTGTATAAAAACTGGGCGTGGCATCAACCGATTTCGCCCGTTTTCACAGAAAACAGTTAGCATAATAAAATCTATGCCCCTACCAAACTTCAAGAGGATTGGTTAATTTTTGTTCGATTTATGGCGTTAAAAGTATCCTAGACAAATTAAATGAAAGAGGGCGGAGCCACGCCCGTTTTGAAATCTTCTTTTATTTTTGTATTTTGTTGCACCATATCATTACTGGAGTTGAATGTTGACATAATTTACTTATATACTGTAAAGATATTAAATTTTTTGTTAAAATTTTACTTTAAAAAAAAATTTTTTTTTAAAAGTGGGCGTGGTCCTTCTCCGATTTTGCTAATTTTTATTAGGCGTACATATAGTAATAGGAGTAACGTTCTTGCCAAATTTCATCATGATATCTTCAACAACTGACAAATTACAGCTTGCAAAAGTTTTAAATTACCTTCTTTTAAAAGTGGGCGGTGCCACGCCCATTGTCCAAAATTTTACTAATTTTCTATTCTGCGTCATAAATTCAACTCATCTACCAAGTTTCGTCGCTTTATCTGTCTTTGGTAATGAATTATCGCACTTTTTCGGTTTTTCGAAATTTTCGATATCGAAAAAGTGGGCGTGGTTATAGTCCGATATCGTTCATTTTAAATAGCGATCTGAGATGAGTGCTCAGGAACCTACATACCAAATTTGATCAAGATACCTCAAAATTTACTCAAGTTATCGTGTTAACGGACGGACGGACGGACGGACATGGCTCAATCAAATTTTTTTTCGATCCTGATTATTTTGATATATGGAAGTTTATATCTATCTCGATTCCTTTATATATGTACAACCAACCGTTATCCAATCAAACTTAATATACTCTGTGAGCTCTGCTCAACTGAGTATAAAAATGTCTTTCCCTAGCAAATGACAGATTAAAAGTTTTTGTAAACAAAATTGCTAGCTTTTTCACTTTAACGAACTTTAGTGAAAGATGCTTGAGGAAAAATGTTCACCATATAAACATTAAATTATAAGAGTATATAAATATATAAACAATATTCATATATCCTTGATTACCTTTATCTGCACTTTGCGTGAAAATAACTTAAAATTTTTTCGCAATTCATCCATTGACACATTTCTGCACTCCATTTTTCACTTGAATTATAATTTCTCATAATTGCGTTGACTTAATATCATGATATATGCGATACAATATTACAGCCACAAGATAAATTAATGCCTGTGCATATTAATTTAATGAACTCAATAAAAATATTTCATTTACATAAATCAATCAGTTACACGATGTCCAAGTTACAAGCAACACAGATTAACGATTGAACTTAATATAGTCATGTATATATGTATGTATGCATGTATTTATATATATGTGTGTATATGAAAATATATACAATCTGCTTATACCTGTAGTCGCAAGCCATAACAGTCTAAGTCGACTTAGAAAATGTGCAAAGCTCAAAGGCTTACTGTCAGTTTTTAAAGACAAAACCTTCATAATTTACTAACAAATTTTTCATTTTATTATTATCAATTCTATGAGCTATTACAACAATGTTTTAAACTTAAATTATCATAGATCCTTATAGGAAATTTGGCAATAAAACTTTTGCATTTTAAATATTTCTTAACTCGACTTAAGTTATGCCCTCTTATGATCACAGATATATCGATGTGAACAGGATTGAAAACAATAGTTAATAACACATCAACCTTTGTTTATTATTATGGTGTAGTACGTGCACTGGGATTATGAAAGTAATAAAAACAAGTAAGGACGGTACTGTCTTCGGCTGTGGCCGAAGAATTCATACCTTTCATGAATGGGCTGAACAATAATCTTATCCCATTCGTATATCCAAATAATCGGCTGCATCAGATATGAAATATATACTGAACAGATGCACATACCTAAGCAATTTCAAGATAATAAAAAAGGTAGGTACTTTGTGTGAGGATGCAAAGTTTCACGTTTTTTGTGGGTCTGCATTTGGTGAAATTTGAAGCTTCTAGCTTAAAATGGTGTAGAAATTGCGAAAAGTTTCTTATCGGAACAATCGGTTGTGGGGGATAGATGCTATATATACGACCGATCTCATCCCATTTTTCAGACAACAATCTGTGCAATATACGAAAGTATATAGTAAAGTTGAAGATTCAATCTGATAAATTGAGGAAGATATGACAAACATTTTTCTGTAAAATCGGTTGTTTGGGAGATATATGCTATAGTGGTCCGATCCGGCCGGTTCCGGCAAATGCCTAATCGGACACCAAATATACCCGCTCAATAAATTATATCAAGATATCTCAAAACTTGAGGAACTAGGTTGCATTCAAATAGGCAGACAGACATGCAGACATGGCTAAGTCAACTCAGCTCTTCATCCTGAGTATTTCGGTATACATGGCTAAATCAACTCAGCTTTTCATCCTGATTATTTCGTATATTTATTGCTGGGCCTATCTCTTTTCCTTTAAAGACTTACAATTTTGAGATTCATGAAAAATTAAAATATTATTTAATTTTCATGAAAGGTATAAAAACTATTTAAGTCCATCCCATCCATTTGTGTTCATTAAGCTTTATAAAACACTTCCCAATACGAGTATTTGTGGAAACTTAATCTTTTATTCCATATTCGAATTTTTGTAGTGAATTGTAATATAGCTTGAAACTTTGTAAAAAAGGTATATAAGGCTAGTGACTCTTTGTTGCAAGATCTAAGATAGCTTGGGCGGAACTGTTCGTTTCGTGAAGACCTCAAATGGACGGAGTGGTCCATAGTGTAACCGAGGTTACGACGATCAATCTGGAACACCCCAGCGGGTTAGGGGTCTAAGAATAATCCGCGGTAGGTATGCCTGTCGTAAGAGGCAACTAAAATGCCAATTGATTCAATGGGTTGTGTAGCGCACCCTCTCAAGGGGTTGTCAGCGCAATATATAGCTTCTCCAACCCAATTGTTAACCTCACCTACTCATGGCGAATCTCATTTCATTAACATCTGAGGCTCTGGTGACCCCGAAC
>JARSSU010003601.1:0-14234 GCA_029619165.1 Eurosta solidaginis
TATAGAAAAAATAAGTACAGGGAGGTTCAGGTTTAAGTGAATAAGGAATACAGGGGGTGATGTTATTGTAACGCTAAGTTACACGATAAAACTTCAATATAAATCGATAACACAACTGTAGCCCAGGTGATAATTAACAAAAAAGAAACTGATGTCTCGCCGATAACAAACCGATAGCTCGACGATAATTTCAGTATCAATATGAAGTCGATAGTAAGCAATAACATTTGCTAACAGTTGTTACGATTAAACACCGACGAAGCTCTTCTCAAACAGCCTGATATTATTTGTTGCTGGTAAAGTTAGCTCTGGTTGTTGTTTAACTTCAATCATTTTGGGAGCTCTAATTAATGTAAAAATATTATTTTTCTAGACGTACACCTGTATGTTTATTCATCGCCCCTTTTTTTCTAAGAACCCCAACACTTCTATACACAGGATAATAGGCAGCATGGTTTGAGATAAACATATCTTTTAATATTTTGTTTTTGTTTTAATAACTCGTTTGAGTCTTCACCAAAAGTTAGTTGTGGCGTACAAAAACTACTTATTACACAAATAACGGACACCCTAATGTTTAGATCGGTACAGTCACCTGACGCCATGAGAATATATAACAAAGCGCTTGCTTACACATAACTATTTAATGTTTTAATTCATTTGCAATTAATGCATATTCAACGCAAAAGTGTAAAATTCGTTAAATTATACCAACTTTCATACAACAAATACACATAAGCACAAGCGCATTGAAGCGCATAACTAGTAGATATATTAATTACATTTAGTTAGTGGTTGCTTGCGTAAACCACAATCGCCTAATAACTCAAACGATCAATTGAATAATGACGAACTGTCAGTTGGCTGCCAATAGAGGCGCAAAGAGTGTAAGTAGAGTGAAGTTGATTATTGTTGTATTTTCCTTTTCTTTTTAATTAAACCGGACAATCAATATTATAGCAATAAATGTAGTTTATTACTTAATTAATAAATAATCACAAGAAACGTGCGGGGATTAAAGAGTGAGGGAATGAGAAGGCAAAGCTATATAACAATCTAAACAATTACGTTATATGTTGCTACTTTGTAATTAGCAATAAGAGCAATAGCAACAACAAACAATAAAACAACATTGCATTGCATGTCTTCCATGGCTATGTGTGTGTGAGCTGTTTATCTGTGTACACGTGTGTATGTGTGTCAGTGCCATATATCAAAGTGAAATTATTATTGTATTTTCAATTCATGCGCCTACTTTTTTCTGCGTTTTATGACTTCAAATGTGGTTGTTGGTGTTTTTTGGCTTTTTTATTTCAATTATTAGCTGCACGCAATTATGTGCTCACTATTCGCAGGCAACGGCAGCACCAACTTAACCCAACTCGTTGGAACTTTTAATCACCAGGCATCTCGCTTTGACCATAGTTTTGGTTGGAATGTAATGTTGTATACTCCCAGCTAACAAATATTATGCTAGTTGGTTGTCTGACTGGTATTGAACTAGGCGGGAATTAGTACCGAAAACAAGTTATAAGTACTGCAATGTGTGGAGCTAAAAATAATTTGTAATAACACCGCGTTACACACATTCTGTCCTATGAAACCCAAATATACTTTTTCAGGAGGGGGGAAAAAATACCGTGTATCGCCGATTTTCATGTACACGTCAGAATTTTTTCTTATATATAAAGTATAAGCTCGCAGTGTCCGTCTGTCTGCCTGTGTTTGGATCGATTTTAACCCTTTAACCCTGTATCACGTCAAATAAAAAAAAATAAATTTTTATCAATTCCCAGATTTTCCTGATTATAAAAAAAATTTTTTTCCGCATAACTTGAATGGGTATATATGTCGCTAAAGATCCATTTCCTTCACAATTAATAAAAAAATTAGTTTTTTAATGAGCTGAAACTGTGTTCAAAAAAACCGATAACTATTAAAAAAATAAATAAATCAGGGAAATCTGAGAATTGATAAAAATCTATATTTGACGTGATGCAGAGATTTCCGCTAGTCTACCTGAAAAAATTCAGCTCGATGGATCACGGAAAAAGGGTTAAGAATCGATCCAAAATCGTTCACATAGTCAGAAAGACGGACACTGCGTAAAGCTCGACTTTATATATAAAAAAAATCTGACGTGTACATGAAAATCGTCGATACACGTGTATTTTTATACTCAGCTGAGCAGAGCTCCCAGAGTATATTAACTTTGTTCGCATAACGGTAATCCGTAACGGCATAAACTAATCGAGATAGATATAGACTTCTATATATCAAAATGATCTGGGCGAAAAAAGAAATTCATTTAGCCATGTCCGTCCGTCCGTCCGTCCGTAAACACGATAACTTGAGTAAATTTTGAGGTATCTTGACGAAATTTGGTATATAGGTTCCTGGGCATTCATCTCAGATCGCTATTTAAAATGAACGAAATCGGAAAACAAACACGCCCACATTTTCGATATCGAAAATTTCGAAAAACCGAAAAAGTGTGATAATTCATTACCAAAGACGGATAAAGCGATGAAAATTGGTAGGTGCGTTGAACTTATGACGCAAATAGAAAATTGTAAAATTCTGGACAATGGGCGTGGCACCGTCCCACTTTTAAAATAAGGTAATTTAAAAGTTTTGCAAGCTCTAATTTGGCAGTCGTTGAAGATATCATGATGAAATTTGGCAGGTAGGTTACTCCTATTACTATATGTGTACTAAATAAAAATTAGCAACATCGGATGACGAACACGCCCACTTTAAAAAAATTTTTTTAAGTCAAATTGTAACAAAAATTTAATATCTTTACAGTATATAAGTAAATTATGTCAACATTCAACTCCAGTAATGATATGGTGCAACAAAATACAAAAATAAAAGAAAATTTCAAAATGGGCGTGGCTCCGCCCTTTTTCATTTAATTCGTCTAGAATACTTTTAATGTCATAAGTCGAATACAAATTTATCAATCCTTGTGAAATTTGGTAGGGGCATAGATTCTATGACGATAACTGTTTTCTGTGAAGATGGGCGAAATCGGTTGAAGCCACTCCCAGTTTTTATAAACAGTCGTCCGTCTGTCCTTCCGCTCGGCCGTTAACACGATAACTTGAGCAAAATCGATATATCTTTACTAACTTGTTCACGTACTTATCTGAACTCTCTTTATCTTGGTATAAAAAATGGCCGAAATTCGACTTTTTCGATATCGAAAATTACGAAAAATGAAAAAACGTGCCACAATTCTATACCAAATATGAAAAAGAGGTGCAACATGGTAATTGGATTGGTTTATTGACACAAAATATAACTTTAGAAAAAACTTTGTAAAATGGGTGTGACACCTACCATATTAAGTAGAGAAAATGAAAAAGTTCTGCAGGGCGAAATCAAAAGCCCTTGGAATCTTGGCAGGAATACTGCTCGTCGTATTACATATATAAATAAATTAGCGGCACCCGACATATGATGTTCTGGGTCACATTTTGGTCGATATCTCGAAAACGCCTTCACATATACAACTAAGCTCCACTATCTTTTGAAACCCTCATTAACACCTTTCATTTGATATCCATATCATACAACACACATTTAGAGTCACCCCTGGTCCACCTTTATGGCGATATCTCGAAATGGCGTCCACCTATAAAACTATGACCCACTCCCTTTTAAAATACTCTTTAATACCTTCCATTTGAAACCATGTCATACAACACATTACCGGATTACCCTAGGTCATTTACTAAATGGTGATTTTCCCTTATTTTGTCTCCAAAGCTCTCAGCTGAGTATGTAATGTTCGGTTACACCCGAACTTAGCCTTCCTTACTTCTTATTTTTCTCCCCTTTCCGAAAAAGTATATTTGGTGCATAGGACATAACTAAAGCTCGTTTTTGTAATGCAGTGTAAGTTTTAATATCAATTTCTTTGGTTGGCCACCGATTTTTCTTTCCATGTATATAAGCCAATAGTTATCCACTATTAAGCACCGGTTTTTCAGTAGTTGGTTTAAGCTAAGCTTAAACTAAGTTTGCTTAAACTTTATTCAAATTAAACTCCAGTTAAACTACTGAGCATTTTTCAGATACAGCTTAAGGCCCCTTTGGGGTAGGCTTTTTGTACGGCAACATTGGTTTGTTACTATCTAGATATTTTTAGATACGACAACAGCTGGATTTTTCTTACCCAACAAACATTTAAAAGATATTTTTCCAGCGAAATATATATCAAGTTCCGGAGATGATATCCAACATCATCATCTAGTTATTCTTAAACTATATAGTTCTCAAGTTGATATAAAACTTCATTATCCAATCACTATCCAACCTTTGAGAATTTGTGTAAAATTTATAGTATTCGAATTAATCTCCAACGTCATTAGAATTTTCAAATTATTATCCAACATTTGACAGATCATCTGATTGATAGCAGTAATTAAGCGTATTTATCAAAACAATTATATATATTTTATTTTATTTTCGTGAAAATACTGTAGTATTGGAATATTACACTTGAGTCCAGTCAAAGAACCACAAGTTGGACTCACTTAAGTAATAGCATTTTTATAAAAAAATCCCTCTTTTTCTGAGTACATTATGATTCTCAAGTTGAGTCACTGTTTCGTAACAACTCTTAAGATTTTAGAGGTATGCTAGTTTCAACATGAGCTCTAATGGTACTCAAGCCCAAATACTTGTTGGGTATATTCGACACCATTTCGAACGAACGCAAATCACTGATAGGTTAACTAGAGTTTAACCCTGCCAGATCAGCCGCTAAAGCTCAGCTTAAACTTCAGTTATACAGAGAAGCTTAGCGTAGTGTTTAACTGACAAACTGAGTTCAGTTTCAGTACTGAAAACCGGGCCTGAAGAATAACATTTTTTTGCATAGCACAGTTGGCAAAAAACACTAGCTGTAAACTGGTTAGCAACTAGTTACATGGGCTGCGTATTTGGTACGTATTTAGTGCCTATTTGAGTAGTTGTATTATGTCACATTGTCGTGTCATACGACCAATTTGCCACAACTATTTGCACTTTATGACGCCGCAAATTAATTATTGCCGCGTGGTATCGTATACAACAATTAGAAATGTTTGTACGTATGTGTCGTAATCAGTATGAAAGAGTGTATTGCACTTACTGAGAAAGTATACGTTCAATGTAATTAGCTAAATGTATAAATTAAGCGAGACTCTGCTAATTAAGTAGCATACATTTCGTGAGAACTGGCGCCTTTAGCGTTTAAGGCATAAAGTTAGAGCAGATGAATTTTTTTAAATGGTTTTTACTAAAAAGCTGTTTTTATTAATCTAACGATATCGACCAATTTAAATAAGATTTAAGTCACATGAATTAAAAAAACAATTAAGATATTAGAACGAGATAAGCACACTGTAGTGGTGCTTTCAGAAGTAGCACAAGTATTCACACTCATCGCCCCTCCACTGCCTTAGCAGCATCAAAATAGCTATAACCTATAGTTCAGAACTGCACAAATCCAGCAGAGATTCGAACAGGTTTAAACCTAACATTTTTTGTACTGGTATGTGTGAGCAAAGAGCTCCTCTTCCTTCTATATCGTGACGGAACACTTAAGCATATAATTTGCGAATGAAATGTTCACTGCTTGAAGTACAAGCGATTACTGATCAGTCGCTGCGCTCACATTAAATGTACTAAGACTGGGACCATTTTCGATTGTTCTACGAAGCTCTCTGAGCATTTCTCTTATAGTTACACACCATCCCACTGTAAAAGCTATCGGTAGTAAACACTTGCGGACATTTCATTCGTGACACAATCGACAATCGCTTGTGCGTGAACTTCACAACAATTTATCATGACTTATACTTTTGTATAAATATTTGCACTTAATAATGAAATATATCGATAAGGCGATCACATTTATGACCGCCTTAAAACATATGGGGTACTTGACAATATCGACACAGAAAGGCAACAAGATTAGCAACGTGAAGGAGGCGTTACCAAATTGCAATGATATGCAAATTTTTCGGAAGCAAAAAGCACCTTCAGTCTATTAGAGACTCTAGAGAGGCCACACATTCTACAGCTTTCGTGAAATTACCATGAAATTAAAATAATAAATTTTTTATGCATGGCTTGCCTTTCATACTAGGAAATCCTAACTGATTAAAAACGGTTTCATGGGAGACGGAATTTTATTGTTGAAAAGAAGAAGAGCTAGTAATTTCTGTGCTAACTCAAAAAAGAGTTCACGCATCTCAACACCGCGTTATTTGAATACTTTTAGCCACCAGTTATTCAACATGCGGCTCACGCACCCTTTCTGACCCTGCTTACTCGCTGCCTACTTATATCCTAGCAATCCCATTGAGCCTTTCGACACCAGTAGCTACCCATCAGTCACCTTTTACACCATCATAAATTCTACGTGGTTGTAACAGGTACTCTGGACTATTAGTCGGCCGATTCACATTTCACCCCTTTGCTGTTACACCTCGTGTCTCCGACTTTGACACTGACGGTGACCGATGAAATGTTGTAAAATTGTAGTTGTGTATTTTTTCTGCTTTTCATCTTTTGTAACCCACATCACTTTTAATCGGGTCTGAATCCAACCACCTTTGCCTAGCTCTCGTAAAGCATGTTTCAAAAGCACGGTTATAGCACTTGTTTGATTGGTAGTTTTTTACAGCCATATAGCTTTATTTCTCTGAATAACCTGCCTGGACATATCCTACTTACCAAACTCATCTTCCAATCAGTTTTTCATAGAAACGTTTCCAAACCTGCAGCGAATCGTTTTGTTCGACTGTAGCTTAGTGTGGAACGTAGCTTTGCGCGACTGTCTTTCAGTTTTCTATTTTTGCAGTGTAAGATACAAGTGTAGTTTCTGTCGTTTCTGTTATGTCCTCGAGTTTAGATATGATTTGTATAACGGCTGACATGTCGACCTCATTCTAGATGTTACGGTAATTTGATGGTGGAGATTAGAGTTTTTATACATCCGAATTTGTTTCATTACCCGAGCGCGGAATCATAGAAACATTGCCATAACAAGTTACTTATTCCCGGATAGCGATTCAGACAGACGTTTAGAGGAATATGCATATGCTTGATATTGTTAAATTAATACAACGCCTGGGCTGGAACAGCTGCAGGTATTGCAATATAATATTGTAACGAGTTTTGGGTAATTTCAATTATTTCGCACCTTCTGCTAACGTTCGTATTGCTGAACTATCGAATAAATTACTCCAATATTCAGTATTGTAATATGTATTTATTTAGTCTACTTTGGGAGTAGTACAAATATATTTCGATATCATGTACTTTACAAAAGCTTGTTTAAATCATACTGATTACTGATTCCTCAGCTTGCGCTGCTTTTATACTTTCGGTTTCTCGTTCACCCATTTCTCCTAATTTCGCGAACAGTTGTATATCATGCTTGGTTACCAGCTATATACATGTACATTAGTAATTTATGCTTTCTACTAGCCACATGCGTTTGTATGTGTGAGTAACTACTTCGACTGATGACTACATGTGTGTGTGTGAGATATCTCTTTCCATCGCATCATCATGAGCGGATGTTACAATCACCGACACGGTATGTGCGTCTGACTTAAAATAACACTAGCAAATTAGGCCGATTTGGATTAGCTAGGTGATACACAAACCTTCTCCGATGCCAGCTCACATAAATTAGCGTTCATGTTGTATAGACCGACTGTGTACAATTGAGGGCCGATCATAGTCGTTAACCAAGCAAGTAACGGATAGCAAGTCCATAACTGGCGACGGCAAGTTCTCCAACAACAGCAAGTAGCAGCCTATGAATTTGCATAAGAATTAACGAATTACGATGTACGCAATTAAATAGTTTTCTGCATCTTTCTATGACAGAATAATATTTGTATCGGGTAGCTATATGGAAAAATGGGAGAAGAGCCATTCTGCTGCTTGATATTTTTAAATCAGTACAGGTTGGCTGCTGTTTGTGTTCTAAAAACTACTCCCTACGGATTATCTTCAACTGTTGTCGATTACCAGCTATACTGTTTCCGATGGCCATATTAACTCCCTGCTGCCGCTTTGTGTTAACTTTAGTGCAATATCAGATGTTGACTACTACGATCATCGTCTATTTTTAGTATGTATAGGTTAAATCATCGGATGTGGAGCTCACGGACAACTTACCGTCATATCATATTGCGTTGTTAATATAAAAGATCTTCAGCTGGTAATATGATTATTCTCACTCTACATACACATTACACTGTTATTCTTTTTCGTTTAGTAGTCTCTTAACAAGCACATTAGCAACCTCGAAAGGGGCTTTTGCTTATTTGCGTATTTAGAAAAAAAACATAAGTTGCAAACAAACTCTGAATTTTTTGAGCGCTAGCAAACGTGCATACATACGTTCTCGTTGTTCGTTAATCAGCGACTATACGTAGTAACAACGCAATGACAAAACGCAGCATAGCGCTAAACAGGCTCATGATACATATGTAATTCAAGCAGTTCATGAACTATCACCCCTCACTACCACCGATACCTATCATAAGCTTTTTTAGTATCCCATGAAAATGCTCTGAAATTTTACTCCTCCACTTTCTCCTAATCAAACTGCAAAACTATCCATAGTTCTATGAATGTGTGTAGTTAGGCAAATGCAGTTAACTATGCGGGTAGCACAATATTTAATTGAAATAATTACACATTAAATGCATTAATTATTTTCACTTCTTTCTCACAACACCAACACCGTCTGTCACTGCTTGCACACCCTATACGATTGGTGGTGGCACCATATTGGCGCTGTAGTAACAACAACAATTTGCAAAAAAAGATATATCCTACGCCAAAACAACGATTTTTAGTGTCACTCCCAAGTGCTTGTACAGTTTTGCCAAAGCTTATATAAATTTTATAATGCCAATGCATACATATATACATCATACCTACATAAATTGTTATTGCACTTATAAATTTATTACGGGTCATCATAATTATTAATTTAAACGAGCCTGGTTAAATATAGCTTCGTACGATGACTGGGCGTTATTGTTGTTATAGTTGGAGAAACGCAAAAGAACGTCAAAATAAAAACTAAAAAAATAAATGTAAGGCGCGATAATATCCGAAGATATTTTACGCCGAGCTTCTCTTCCAATTTGCGTCGTGCTCCTTTTAATTTTTTCCTACAAATTGGCAGGACGGGACGTACTTGTGTTGTGCCGACTCCGAACGGGCATCTGCAAGTCACATGAATTTTCACTTGGAAGCTTTTCATGGCAGAAATACACTCGGAGCGCTTGCCAAATACTGCCGAGCGACGACCCCACTTATAAAAATGTTCTTCTAATTGGAAAACCTTATTTCTAAAATTTTGATGTTGCTTTGTCCAGGGTGTGAACCGAGGGCATTCGGTGTGGTAGGTGGAACACACTACCATCACACCACGGCGGCCGTCAAAATAAAACTATATTTGATACATAGTTTGTTATTTATTTACAGATCCTTGTTAGTACATGTGTGTGTGTGTAAGTAGCGTTGAACTTTCGCCTTTTGGTGTGCCTCCCATATTTCGTAATATTCTAGGGACAAATAGGCTACATTAATAAGTATACACACGCAGGAAAAAGTATAGGCACAAGGCCTTTCTGCAGCTTTTAAATAGCTTTACTTAAGCAAAATATTTTGACTATTTTTTATAAAAGCATGTGCAATTATCTAATAAAATCAATATGAACTTGAGTTCAAGATCTTACGCAAACTTCACGAAAATTGAAGTCGAAACACTAAGAATTTTTAGAATTTTTCTGAGTATGCAGTTTGTAGATTATTGAATTTAATATCATAAAGTGTTAGTGTTACCCACTACAAATATTTTCGAATTTTGGCAATTTTTTTGTCAGCTGAGTTGTAGATTTTCTTCTGTATAACAAACTAGCAGACCCGGCACACATTGTGTCTGCCCTAAATTTGGTCTATCTGCATAAATTTTAATAAGCTTTTCCGTGTAACTCTCGCCTCCCCCACTTAACTTTTTCTTAGTCCTTTATTCACTCCTCCCTCCGTCTTTTTCGCTTCACCTATCTCTATATTCGTCTCACTTATTTATTTCTCAATCTCCCTTCCTCTTTTTTCTTCTCTCAAGTTCTCATTCTTCTCCATCCTTATTGCCAGTCCCAGAAGTTGGTATCTATTTTGTTCCAGTCCCATTCCGAGCCCCAGTCCTAGTCTTAATCCCAGTCCCCATCCGTCTCTGGTCTACTTCCCGGGAAAAAGTATCGTAAATACTATATAGGCAAATTTATATATCAAATTTCAGGCAAACCGAATAGTACGTATGTAAATAGGTATGTGTATATTATTAATTCATGTCTTTATTTCGGCTTCGCATGCATATTTATCAGTTTTGCCAGGTTGATGCGTCTAAATCGAATATCACAATGAAAATTACTTTAAAGCTCGCAGCAACAGCTTTCATTTGATATCCATATTGTGTAAGCACTGTCTAGGGGTACCCGGGTCCACGTTTTTTGCCTATATCTCGAGACCCTAGTCACCCTGGGGTACGAAAAATTCCCCGTATCAAAGTAATCATAAACAGCTTCCATTTGATAGCCATATTGTACAAACACATCCCAGGATTACCTTAGCATAAAAAATTAATTAAAGAATTAAATTTCCTTAGTGCAGAAATATTAGCATATAAATGCAAAATATCAAAAAATAAAACTTCTGTTTAAGAATTTTAGGAAATGTGCAATATTTTTAACGAAAGAGTATTTTTCAAGAAATGTTTGTATTCTTACCATTTATGTTGCATTAACTTGGCAACAATGCATAAATATATATGTACATACATATGTCAAGCTGATATGATATGAAAATACACACATATATATCCATACATGTAAATGTACTCCGCAGTTAAATAACGCAGCGAATGCTGTCGCCTGTCTCACTCAAAAGCAATTTTCGCGCACAGTTGACACCGAACAACCACACACACGCACTTTTGGTAAAAATGTTACTTTTGTTTAAACAATTTGGCTGATATAAGAGAGGAATCAAATATTTTTTTTTGATGCAGAACGAAGGTAAATATTTCAAATTTTACTGAAAAGTAGAATTTTTTAAATCCATCCATCCGTTTATGAGTTATAGCTGTGTAAACAAAAAATTTTATGATTTTTTACTACATTCTGGCAATTTGCCACGCCCCTATAACATATACCTTCAAATTATATTTAAATATCCATCACACGTAGCTAAGCTTTCAAATGCATAAAACCGTTTTAAAATCGGATCCTCTGTGTGAAGTGATGTGCGTACATGGCATTTAGCGACTTTATTTTATAAGATTTAAGAAGATAGATAGATAGATATAGATAGAATATAATAGATAATAGACAATTATAGATAAATAGATTACGCTCAGTGTTTGTAAGGAAGAAAATGCTGAACTCTGTTGACAAAAAAAAATTAGCAAAACTATAAAATATTTGTGAGGGAGTAATACTAACACTTTATGATACTAAAAAAATTCTTAGGGGAAATTGAAAATTTTACAGAAGACTCGTATTTAGAACTCGAATTTACGTAAGTTTTGTGTACATATTTAACTTATACTGTTTTCACACAGGACGGCTTATTGAATAATAAAGGCAATTTTCTACATTAAGACTCTATTGAGCTCAATCTTCCCTACAAAATTCGAATCTATAATTATTTCATTAGTAGCTAATCGAATGCGTAATGAAGTCAAAAGCACAATGCAACTCTGTTGGCAGCCTTCCGCTTCTTAGTTTTTGGGTGTCCTTCAGTGCTTAAAAATGTTATTGTCAAAGTAAATGTCATTGTCTGCATGGAAGAACGATACAAGGTGGCTGCATCGAACAGCTGATTATAAACCTTTTTTATTTGATTTGATACATCAACTTCCGGCGCAGTTACGATTGTGACATTTGTCCATCGATTTACAAGTACATGGAATTTTTTTTGTTTGTAGGTATGACACCATGCTGCCACCTTGTATCGTTCCGCCATGATTGTCTGTCATATAGCATTGTCATTTTATTCGCTTGACATTTCATCCTTCATACTAATTGAGCAGTTACTTCTGTGTGAAAGCAAAAATTTACGATTTCATTAGAAGGTGAAATGAGATCATTAAGTTTCTGTGTGAAAACAGTATTAGGTTTGTACTTTTTTAATACAAATTTGTACATGTTTTTACAAAAAAATAACGAACATTATTTTTCTTAAGTGAAACTAATTAAAAACTTCAAAAAAGTCCTTGTGGCAATACTTTTTTCCGTGAGTGTACATACTTCGCTTCCCTCTTAATTAAAAATTCGTGTTAAAAATATATTTAGTTTGCTAAATAACTATGTGTGTGCACTGTAATGATTATTTAACAACAACAACAACAACAGAAGCTAGGTTCTAACTCCTACAACCTTGAGGTCACTTGTTTTTAACATTTCAGACCAGCTAACGCTATGCCCAACTCTAACCGGCCAAAGTATATAATTTTTTTTAACTGCTTTCATAATAACTTAAATGAATTACTTACAACGAAATAAAATGTAGTTAATTATCTTAATAATTACACCAGAGCCGAGTCGAGTTCATTTTGCTAACTTATTGAGTTACTTATAAAGAGTAAATATGTCAGCGGGTATGTGCAAATGATGAGTGTAGTGGCGTAGTTAGACGACAACGTTGGGTGGTTCTAGTCGTTAATAAAATATTAAATTGACCACACTGCACACACATACATAGTTGGCTATTTGTTTGTATGTGTAAAGAAGTGAGTATGTATTTAGTATATGGAACTAGTGCAGACAGGCGAAGGCGCCAGCGAGTTTATTTCAATACTCATTAAATTATTTTGAAGTGGAAATTTTTAATTATGTGGCGGTGTGGCCTCCTTGTTGGTAATCTTTTATCAAAACTATGGAAACCAAATTAGCCAATGATATAAACTAAACTGAAATGTTTTAGTGGTTTAGCTCTCTAATATAAATATAAGGACCATTGGTCACCAAACGATAGCCCATGAGTCGCGTATACACAGCCTGCTTTTACATACAACACGATCATCAGCAGTAAGATCTGCTCTAGGGCCAACGGTCTGGAATGCGATGCAGGCGGTGTGCTACAATCGGGCTTCCCAGTGGCACACGCAAATCGTCGGCTATGCAGATGATATTTTGGTAGTAGCAGTGTCTAAGAAACAGGATCTGCTACAGCGTTGTATATGTAATGAGTGGAGAGAATAAATCGGAAGATACCAAAAAAGTGCGGGTCACGAGCAGTACCTAGGTGGCAAGATTAGGGGGATAAATAGGGGAGGGACCTTCACGCTAGTTCGGAGTACATCGGATCACATATATATTGGGTGAGCACGGCGGTTTCAAAGAGCATTTACATAAACGTAGGATAGAAAAGGATTCTTTCCGTCTCCACTCTCCCATCGATTGGAAAATGCAGAAGACGTAATATTTCGTTGTCCACATTTTCTCAGCGCAAGAATCACTCTACACAGGATTTTTGATGAACCCTTCATAAGAAATTCAGTTCGTTTAATGTGCAGACCAATAGATTGTTGGCCTACTGTGAGCAAAAATGGCCTTTCCAGTTATGATGCGATTGATACATACTCAAAGGGAGCTCAGAGAAATGTGCATGCGAAGGATGGTGTATTAAAAATCGCCTTTCCCACCGTGATGTTGTACCTAATATCGGTCCCAGGGGCTGTGGACACATAAAAGAATTAGCTTGTTTTATTAGGCCACTTTAGGGCAGTGCGCTGCCCAACGTCAAAAAAAAGAGAAAAAGAGTAAAAGAACAGTCAAAATCCATTGTTGCTAATGTTTTTTGATGTAACCGAAAAAACGCTAACCGAAGGTTCCTACAATTACCATCAGATATCGGGAATTCAGATTTCGAAGGTAATTGAAATAGACGTCAGTTAACGTCAATCCTTAGAAATTTTGGGGAACGCAAAAATATTGCGATTTTGGTAAAAGTATCTTGACCTGGGTTTTATATCTATCGCTCTTCTATCATTCTTGCCACAAAGAAATCGCACTCAAAATCACGTTGTTTTTCATAAATTGTGCGATATAGCAACTTCAGCGACATGTGCTATTGCCAATTTTCATATCGCCCTCAGTTCGAACTGCGTAAAATTGTCTTTAATTCTATGAACTTGAACACTA
>JARSSU010003602.1:0-16680 GCA_029619165.1 Eurosta solidaginis
ATGATAGAAAAAATAAGTACAGGGAGGTTCAGGTTTAAGTGAATAAGGAAATACAGGGGGTGATGTTATTGTAACGCTAAGTTACACGATAAAACTTCAATATAAAATCGATAACACAACTGTAGCCCAGGTGATAATTAACAAAAAGAAACTGATGTCTCGCCGATAACAAACCGATAGCTCGACGATAATTTCAGTATCAATATGAAGTCGATAGTAAAGCAATAACATTTTGCTAACAGTTGTTACCGATTAAACACCGACGAAGCTCTTCTCAAACAGCCTGATATTATTTGTTGCTGGTAAGTTAGCTCTGTTGTTGTTTAACTTCAATCATTTTGGGAGCTCTAATTAATGTAAAAATATTATTTTTCTAGACGTACACCTGTATGTTTATTCATCGCCCCTTTTTTTTCTAAGAACCCCAACACTTCTATACACAGGATAATAGGCAGCATGGTTTGAGATAAACATATCTTTTAATATTTTTGTTTTTGTTTTAATAACTCGTTTTGAGTCTTCAACCAAAAGTTAGTTGTGGCGTACAAAAACTACTTATTACACAAATAACGGACACCCTAATGTTTAGATCGGTACAGTCACCTGACGCCATGAGAATATATAACAAAGCGCTTGCTTACACATAACTAATTTAATGTTTTAATTCATTTGCAATTAATGCATATTCAACGCAAAAGTGTAAAATTCGTTAAATTATTACAAACTTTCATACAACAAATACACATAAGCACAAGCGCATTGAAGCGCATAACTAGTAGATATATTAATTACATTTAGTTAGTGGTTGCTTGCGTAAACCACAATCGCCTAATAACTCAAACGATCATTGAATAATGACGAACTGTCAGTTGGCTGCCAATAGAGGCGCAAAGAGTGTAAAGTAGAGTGAAGTTGATTATTTGTTGTATTTTTCCTTTTTCTTTTTTAATTAAACCGGACAATCAATATTATAGCAATAAATGTAGGTTTATTACTTAATTAATAAATAATCACAAGAAACGTGCGGGGATTAAAGAGTGAGGGAATGAGAAGGCAAAGCTATATAACAATCTAAACAATTACGTTATATGTTGCTACTTTGTAATTAGCAATAAGAGCAATAGCAACAACAAACAATAAAACAACAATTGCATTGCATGTCTTCCATGGCTATGTGTGTGTGAGCTTGTTTATCTGTGTACACGTGTGTATGTGTGTCAGTGCCATATATCAAAGTGAAATTAATTATTGTATTTTCAATTCATGCGCCTACTTTTTTCTGCGTTTTATGACTTCAAATGTGGTTGTTGGTGTTTTTGGCTTTTTTATTTTCAATTATTAGCTGCACGCAATTATGTGCTCACTATTCGCAGGCAACGGCAGCACCAACTTAACCCAACTCGTTGGAACTTTTAATCACCAGGCATCTCGCTTTGACCATAGTTTGGTTGGAATGTAATGTTGTATACTCCCAGCTAACAAATATTATGCTAGTTGGTTGTCTGACTGGTATTGAACTAGGCCGGGAAATTAGTACCGAAAACAAGTTATAAGTACTGCAATGTGTGGAGCTAAAAATAATTTGTAATAACACCGCGTTACACACATTCTGTCCTATGAACCAAATATACTTTTTCAGGAAGGGGGGAAAAAATACACGTGTATCGCCGATTTTCATGTACACGTCAGAATTTTTTCTTTATATATAAGTATAAAGCTCGCAGTGTCCGTCTGTCTGCCTGTGTTTTGGATCGATTTTTAACCCTTTAACCCTGTATCACGTCAAATTAAAAAAAAATAAATTTTTATCAATTCCCAGATTTTCCTGAATTAAAAAAAATTTTTTTTCCGCATAACTTGAATGGGTATATTAATGTCGCTAAAGATCCATTTCCTTCACAATTAATAAAAAAATTAAGTTTTTTAATGAGCTGAAACTGTTTCAAAAAAACCGATAACTATTAAAAAAATAAATAAATCAGGGAAATCTGAGAATTGATAAAAATCTATATTTGACGTGATGCAGAGATTTCCGCTAGTCTACCTGAAAAAATTCAGCTCGATTGGATCACGGAAAAAGGGTTAAGAATCGATCCAAAATCGTTCACATAGTCAGAAAGACGGACACTGCGTAAAGCTCGACTTTATATATAAAAAAATCTGACGTGTACATGAAAATCGTCGATACACGTGTATTTTTATACTCAGCTGAGCAGAGCTCCCAGAGTATATTAACTTTGTTCGCATAACGGTAATCCGTAACGGCATAAACTAATCGAGATAGATATAGACTTCTATATATCAAAATGATCTGGGCGAAAAAAGAAATTCATTTAGCCATGTCCGTCCGTCCGTCCGTCCGTAAACACGATAACTTGAGTAAATTTTGAGGTATCTTGACGAAATTTGGTATATAGGTTCCCGGGCATTCATCTCAGATCGCTATTTAAAATGAACGAAATCGGAAAACAAACACGCCCACATTTTCGATATCGAAAATTTCGAAAAACCGAAAAAGTGTGATAATTCATTACCAAAGACGGATAAAGCGATGAAAATTGGTAGGTGCGTTGAACTTATGACGCAAAATAGAAAATTGTAAAATTCTGGACAATGGGCGTGGCACCGCCCACTTTTAAAATAAGGTAATTTAAAAGTTTTGCAAGCTCTAATTTGGCAGTCGTTGAAGATATCATGATGAAATTTGGCAGGTAGGTTACTCCTATTACTATATGTGTACTAAATAAAAATTAGCAACATCGGATGACGAACACGCCCACTTTAAAAAAATTTTTTTAAGTCAAATTGTAACAAAAAATTTAATATCTTTACAGTATATAAGTAAATTATGTCAACATTCAACTCCAGTAATGATATGGTGCAACAAAATACAAAAATAAAAGAAATTTCAAAATGGGCGTGGCTCCGCCCTTTTTCATTTAATTCGTCTAGAATACTTTTAATGTCATAAGTCGAATACAAATTTATCAATCCTTGTGAAATTTGGTAGGGGCATAGATTCTATGACGATAACTGTTTTCTGTGAAGATGGGCGAAATCGGTTGAAGCCACTCCCAGTTTTTATAAACAGTCGTCCGTCTGTCCTTCCGCTCGGCCGTTAAAACGATAACTTGAGCAAAAATCGATATATCTTTACTGAACTTTGTTCACGTACTTATCTGAACTCTCTTTATCTTGGTATAAAAAATGGCCGAAATTCGACTTTTTCGATATCGAAAATTACGAAAAATGAAAAACGTGCCACAATTCTATACCAAATATGAAAAAAGAGGTGCAACATGGTAATTGGATTGGTTTATTGACACAAAATATAACTTTAGAAAAAACTTTGTAAAATGGGTGTGACACCTACCATATTAAGTAGAGAAATGAAAAAGTTCTGCAGGGCGAAATCAAAAGCCCTTGGAATCTTGGCAGGAATACTGCTCGTCGTATTACATATATAAATAAATTAGCGGCACCCGACATATGATGTTCTGGGTCACATTTTGGTCGATATCTCGAAAACGCCTTCACATATACAACTAAGCTCCACTATCTTTTGAAACCCTCATTAACACCTTTCATTGATATCCATATCATACAACACACATTTTAGAGTCACCCCTGGTCCACCTTTATGGCGATATCTCGAAATGGCGTCCACCTATAAAACTATGACCCACTCCCTTTTAAAATACTCTTTAATACCTTCCATTTGAAACCCATGTCATACAAACACATTACCGGATTACCCTAGGTTCATTTTACTAAATGGTGATTTTCCCTTATTTTGTCTCCAAAGCTCTCAGCTGAGTATGTAATGTTCGGTTACACCCGAACTTAGCCTTCCTTACTTCTTATTTTTTCTCCCCTTTCCGAAAAAGTATATTTGGTGCATAGGACATAACTAAGCTCGTTTTTGTAATGCAGTGTAAGTTTTAATATCAATTTCTTTGGTTTGGCCACCGATTTTTCTTTCCATGTATATAAGCCAATAGTTATCCACTATTAAGCACCGGTTTTTCAGTAGTTGGTTAAGCTAAGCTTAAACTAAGTTTGCTTAAACTTTATTCAAATTTAAACTCCAGTTAAACTACTGAGCATTTTTTCAGATACAGCTTAAGGCCCCTTTGGGGTAGGCTTTTTTGTACGGCAACATTGGTTTGTTACTATCTAGATAATTTTTAGATACGACAACAGCTGGATTTTTCTTACCCAACAAACATTTAAAAGATATTTTTCCAGCGAAATATATATCAAGTTCCGGAGATGATATCCAACATCATCATCTAGTTATTCTTAAACTATATAGTTCTCAAGTTGATATAAAACTTCATTATCCAATCACTATCCAACCTTTGAGAATTTGTGTAAAATTTATAGTATTCGAATTAATCTCCAACGTCATTAGAATTTTCAAATTATTATCCAACATTTGACAGATCATCTGATTGATAGCAGTAATTAAGCGTAATTTATCAAAAACAAATTATATATATTTTATTTTATTTTCGTGAAATACTGTAGTATTGGAATATTACACTTGAGTCCAGTCAAAGAACCACAAGTTAGGAACTCAACTTAAGTAATAGCATTTTTATAAAAAATCCCTCTTTTTCTGAGTACATTATGATTCTCAAGTTGAGCCACTGTTTCGTAACAACTCTTAAGATTTTAGAGGTATGCTAGTTATCAACATGAGCTCTAATGGTACTCAAGCCCAATACTTGTTGGGTATATTCGACACCATTTCGAACGAACGCAAATCACTGATAGGTTAACTAGAGTTTAACCCGCCAGATCAGCCGCTAAAGCTCAGCTTAAACTTCAGTTATACAGAAGAAGCTTAAGCGTAGTTTAACTGACAAACTGAGTTCAGTTTCAGTACGAAAAACCGGGCCTAAGAATAAAATTTTTTTGCATAGCACAGTTGGCAAAAAACACTAGCTGTAAACTGGTTAGCAACTAGTTACATGGGCTGCGTATTTGGTACGTATTTAAGTGCCTATTTGAGTATTGTATTATGTCACATTTCGTGTCATACGACCCAATTTGCCACAACTATTTGCACTTTATGACGCCGCAAAATTAATTATTGCCGCGTGTATCGTATACAACAATTAGAAATGTTTGTACGTATGTGTCGTAATCAGTATGAAAGAGTGGATTGCAACTTACTGAGAAAGTATACGTTCAATGTAATTAGCTAAATGTATTAAATTAAGCGAGACTCTGCTAATAAGTAGCATACATTTCGTGAGAACTGACGCCTTTAGCGTTTAAGGCATAAAGTTAGAGCAGATGAATTTTTTTTAAATGGTTTTTACTAAAAAGCTGTTTTTATTAATCTAACGATATCGACCAATTTAAATAAGATTTAAGTCACATGAATTAAAAAAAACAATTAAGATATTAGAACGAGATAAAGCACACTGTAGTGGTGCTTTCAGAAGTAGCACAAGTATTCACACTCATCGCCCCTCCACTGCCTTAGCAGCATCAAAAATAGCTATACCTATAGTTCAGAACTGCACAAATCCAGCAGAGATTCGAACAGGTTTAAACCTAACATTTTTTGTACTGGTATGTGTGAGCAAAGAGCTCCTTCTTCCTTCTATAATCGTGACGGAACACTTAAGCATATAATTTGCGAATGAAATGTTCACTGCTTGAAGTACAAGCGATACTGATTCAGTCGCTGCGCTCACATTAAATGTAACTAAAGACTGGGGCCATTTTCGATGTTCTACGAAGCTCTTCTGAGCATTTCTCTTATAGTTACACACCATCCCACTGTAAAAGCTATCGGTAGTAAACACTTGCGGACATTTCATTCGTGACACAATCGACAATCGCTTGTGCGTGAACTTCACAAACAATTTATCATGACTTATACTTTTGTATAAATATTTGCACTTAATAATGAAAATTATCGATAAGGCGATCACATTTATGACCGCCTTAAAAAATATGGGGTACTTGACAATATCGACACAGAAAGGCAAACAAGATTAGCAAACGTGAAGGAGCGTTACCAAATTGCAATGATATGCAAATTTTTCGGAAGCAAAAAGCACCTTCAGTCTATAGAGACTCTAGAGAGGCCCACACATTCTACAGCTTTCTGAAAATTACCATGAAATTAAAATAATTAAATTTTTTATTCATGGCTTGCCTTTCATACTAGGAAATCCTAACTGATTAAAAAACGGTTTCATGGGAGACGGAATTTTATGTTGAAAGAAGAAGAGCTAGTAATTTCTGTGCTACTCAAAAAAGAGTTCACGCATCGAACACCGCTTATTTGAATACTTTTAGCCACCAGTTATTCAACATCGGCTCACCCCACCCTTTCTGACCCTGCTTACTCGCCTGCCTACTTATATCCTAGCAATCCCATTGAGCCTTTCGACACCATCAGTCACCTTTACCACCATCGTAAATTCTACCGATGGGTTGTACAGGTACTCTGGACTATTAGTCGGCCGATTCACAGTTCACCCCTTTGCTGTACACCTCGTGTCTACCGACTTTGACACTGACGGTGACCGATGAAATATTTTAAAAATTGTAGAGCTTTATACGAAACAATAACAGAATAGTTGTGTATTTTTTCTGCTTTCATCTTTTTAACCTCACATCACTTTTAATCGGGTCCGAATCCAACCACCTTTTCCTAGCTCCGGTAATAAAGCTGTTTCAAAAGCACGGTTATAACACTTTTTTGATTGGTAGTTCTTACAGCCATATAGCTTTGTTTCTCTGAAATAACCTGCCTGGGACATATCCTACTTACCAAACTCTTCTTCCAATCAATTTTTCATAGAAACGTTTCCAAACCCTGCAGCGAATCGATTTGTTCGAACTGTAGCTTAGTGCGGAACTGTAGCTTTGCGCGACTGTCCCTCAGTTTCTCTTTCTGCAGGGTAAGATACAGGTGTGGTTCTGTCGTTTTTGTTATGTCCTCGAGTTAAGATATAATTTTGAAAACGGCTGACATGTCGACCTCATTCCTAGATGTTACGGTAATTTGATTGTTTGTTTCATTACCCGAGCGCGGAATCATTAAATTAAGACGACGCCGGGCAGGAACAGCTACAGGTATTGCAATATAATATTGTAACGAGTTTTGGGAAATTCCAATTATTTCGCACCTTCTGCTACGTTCGTATTGCTGAACTGTCGAATAAATAACTCCAATATTCAGTATTGTAACGTGGTCTCTATTTAGTCTACTTTGGGAGTAGTACAAATATACTTCGATATCACGTACTTTACAAAAGCTTGTTTAAATCAACTGATTACTGATTCCTCAACTTGCGCTGCTTTTATGCTCTCGGTTTTCTCGTTCATCCATTTCTCCTAAGGTCTAGTAATTTCGCGAACAGTTGTATATCATGCTTGGTTACCTGCTATATACATGTACATTAGTAATTTATGCTTTCTATTAGCCATATGCGTTTGTATGTGTGAGTAACTACTTCGACTGATGACTACATGTGTGCGTGTGAGATATCTCTTCCATCCCATCATCATGAGCGGATGTTACACTCTCCGACACGGTATGTGCGTCTGACTTAAATAACACTAGCAAATTAGGCCGATTTTGGATTAGCTAGGTGATACCCAAACCTTCTCCGATGCCCAGCTCACATAACTTAGCGTTCATGTTGTATACAACGATTGTGTACAAGTGAGGGCCGATCATAATTCGTCAACCAAGCAAGTAATGGATAGCAAGTCCATAACTGGCGACGGCAAGTTCTCCAACAACAGCAAGTAGCAGCCTATGAATTTGCATAAGAATTAACGAATTACGATGTACGCATTAAATAGTTTTCTGCATCTTTCTATGACAGAATAATATTTGTATCGGGTAGCTATATGGAAAAATGGGAGAAGAGCCATTCTGCTGCTTGATATTTTTAAATCAGTACAGGTTGGTGCTGTTTGTGTTCTAAAAACTACTCCCTACGGATTATCTTCAACTGTTGTCGATTACCAGCTATACTGTTTCCGATGCTCATATTAACTCCCAGCTGCCGCTTTGTGTTAACTTTAGTGCAATATCCGATGTTGACTACTACGATCATCGTCTATTTTTAGTATGTATAGGTTAAACCATCGGACGAGGAAGTCACCGACAACTTATCGTCATGTCATATTGCGTTGTTAACATAAAAGTTCTTCAGCTGATAATATGATTATTCGCACTCGTCATACACATTACACTGTTATTCTTTTTCGTTTAGTAGTCTCTTAACAAGCACATTAGCAACCTCGAAAGGGGCTTTTGCTTATTTGCGCATTTAGAAAAAAACATAAGTTGCAAACAAACTCTGAATTTTTGAGCGCTAGCAAACATGCGTGCATACGTTCTCGTTGTTCGTTAATCAGCGACTATACGTAGTAACAACGCAATGACAAAACGCAGCATAGCGCTAAACAGGCTCATGATACATATGTAATTCAAGCAGTTCATGAACTATCACCCCTCACTACCACCGATACCTATCATAAGCTTTTTTAGTATCCCATGAAATGCTCTGAAATTTTACTCCTCCACTTTCTCCTAATCAACTGCACTCGAAGACAAACTATCCATAGTTCTATGAATGTGTGTAGTTAGGCAAAATGCAGTTAACTATGCGGTTAGCACAATATTTAATTGAAATAATTACACATTAAATGCATTAATTATTTCACTCTTTCTCACAACACCAACAACGTCTGTCACTGCTTGCGCACCCTATACGATTGGTGGTGGCACCATATTGGCGCTGTAGTAACAACAACAATTTGCAAAAAAGATATATCCTACGCCAAAGCAACGATTTTAGTGTCACTCCAAGTGCTTTGTACAGTTTTGCCAAAGCTTTATATAAATTTATAATGCCAATACATACATATATACATCATACCTACATAAATTGTTATTGCACTTATATATTTATTGCGGGTCATCATAATTATTAATTTAAACGAGCCTGGTTAAATATAGCTTCGTACGATGACTGGGCGTTATTGTTGTTATAGTTGGAGAAACGCAAAAGAACGTCAAATAAAAACTAAAAAAATAAATGTAAGGCGCGATAATATCCGAAGATATTTTAGGCCGAGCTTCTCTTCCAATTTGCGTCGTGTTCCTTTTAATTTTTCCTACAAATTGGCAGGACGGGACGTACTTGTGTTGTGCCGACTCCGAACGGCATCTGCAAGTCACATGCCTTTTCACTTGGAAGCTTTTCATGGCAGAAATACACTCGGAGCGCTTGCCAAATACTGCCGAGCGACGACCCCACTTATAAACATGTTCTTCTAATTGAAAAACCTTATTTCTAAAATTTTGATGTTGCTTTGTCCAGGGTGTGAACGAGGGCATTCGGTGTGGTAGGTGGAACACACTACCATCACACCACGGCGGCCGTCAAAATAAAACTAAAACAAGTAAGGAAGGTTAAGTTCGGGTGTAACCGAACATTACATACTCAGTTGAGAGCTATGGTGACAACATAAGGGAAAATAACCATGTAGGAAAATGAACCGAGGGAAAACCTGGAATATGTTTGTATGACATGTGTATCAAATGAAAGGCATTAAAGAGTATTTTATGAGGGAGTGGGCCATAGTTCTATAGGTGGACGCCATTTAGGGATATAGCCATAAAGGTGGATCAGGGTTGACTCTAGAATGCGTTTGTACGATATGGGTATCAAACGAATGGTGTTAATGAGTATTTTAAAAGGGAGTGGGCCTTAGTTCTATAGGTGGATCGCCGTTTCGAGATATCGCCAAAAGGTGGACCAGGGGTGACTCTAGAATGTGTTTGTACGATATGGGTATCAAATTAAAGGTATTAATGAGGGTTTTAAAAGGGAGTGGTGGTTGTTGTATAGGTGGTCGCCTTTTCGAGATATCGCCATAAAGGTGGACCAGGGGTGACTCTAGAATGCGTTTGTACGATATGGGTATCAAATGAAAGGTGTTTATGAGTATTTTAAAAGGGAGTAATCCTTAGTTCCATAGGTGGACGCCGTTTCGAGATATCGCCATAAAGGTGGACCAGGGGTGACCCTAGTTTTTGTTTGTACAATATGGGTATCAAAAGAAAGGTGTTAATGAGTATTTTAAAAGGGAGTGGGCCTTAGTTCTATAGGTGTACGCCTTTTCGAGGTATCGCAATAAAGGTGGACCAGGGGTGACTCTAGACTTTGTTTGTACGATATGGGTATCAAGTGAAAGGTGTTAATGAGTATTTTTAAAAGGGAGTGGCCTTCGTTCTATAGGTGTTCGCCTTTTCGAGATATCGCCATAAAGGTGGACCAGGGGTGACTTTAGAATATGTTTGTATGATATGGGTATCAAATGAAAGGTTTTAATGAGTATTTTAAAGGGCGTGGGACTTAGTTCTATAGGTGGACGCCTTTTCGAGATATCGCCATAAAGGTGGACCAGGGGTGACTCTAGAATAAGTTTGTACGATATGGGTATCAAATTAAAGGTATTATTGAGAGTTTTAAAAGTGAGTGGTGGTAGTTGTATATGTGAAGGCATTTTCCAGATATCGACCAAAATGTGGACCAGGGTGACCCAGAACATCATCTGTTGGATACCGCTAATTTATTTATATATGTAGTACCTGCCAAGATTTTAAGGGTTTTTTATTTCGCCCTGCAGAACTTTTTTAATTTTCTTCTACTTAATATGGTAGGTGTCACAACCATTTTATAAAGTTTTTTCTAAAGTTATATTTCGCGTCAATAAAACAATCCAATTACCTTACCATGTTTCATCCCTTTTTTCGTATTTGGTATAAAATTATGGCATTTTTTTCATTTTTCGTAATTTTCGATATCGAAAAAGTGGGCGTGGTCATAGTCGATTTCGTTCATTTTTCATACCAAGATAAAGTGAGTTCAAGTAAGCACGTGAACTAAGTTCATTAAAGATATGCCGATTTTTGCTCAAGTTATCGTGTTAACGGCCATGCGGAAGGACAGACGGACGACTGTGTATAAAAACTGGGCGTGGCATCAACCGATTTCGCCCATTTTCACAGAAAACAGTTAACGTTATAATATCTATGCCCATACCAAATTTCAAAAGGATTGGTTAGTTTTTGTTCGAATTATGGCGTTAAAAGTATCCTAGACAAATTAAATGAAAAAGGGCGGAGCCACGCCCATTTTGAAATTTTCTTTTATTTTTGTATTTTGTTGCACCATATCATTACTGGAGTTGAATGTTGACATAATTTACTTATATACTGTAAAGATATTAAATTTTTTGTTAAAATTTTACTTTAAAAAAAATTTTTTTTAAAAGTAGGCGTGGTCCTTCTCCGATTTTGCTAATTTTTATTAAGCGTACATATAGTAATAAGTGTAACGTTCCTGCCAAAGTTCATCATGATATCTTCAACGACTGCGAAATTACAGCTTGCAAAACTTCTAAATTACCTTCTTTTAAAAGTGGGCGGTGCCACGCCCATTGTCCAAAATTTTACTAATTTTCTATTCTGCGTCATAAGTTCAACTCATCTACCAAGTTTCGTCGCTTTATCTGTCTTTTGTAATGAATTATCGCACTTTTTCGGTTTTTCGAAATTTTCGATATCGAAAAAGTGGGCGTGGTTATAGTCCGATATCGTTCATTTTAAATAGCGATCTGAGATGAGTGCTCAGGAATCTACATACCAAATTTCATCAAGATACCTCAAAATTTACTCAAGTTATCGTGTTAACGGACGGACGGACGGTCGGACGGACGGACGGACGGACATGGCTCAATCAAATTTTTTTTCGATCCTGATTATTTTGATATATGGAAGTCTATATCTATCTCGATTCCTTTATATATGTACAACCAACCGTTATCCAATCAAACTTAATATACTCTGTGAGCTCTGCTCAACTGAGTATAAAAAAAATATATTTGAATACATAGTTTGTTATTTATTTACAGATCCTTGTTAGTACATGTGTGTGTGTGTAAGTAGCGTTGAACTTTCGCCTTTTGGTGTGCCTCCCATATTTCGTAATATTCTAGGGACAAGTAGGCTACATTAATAAGTATACACACGCAGGAAAAAGTATAGGCACAAGGCCTTTCTGCAGCTTTTAAATAGCTTTACTTAAGCAAAATAATTTTGACTATTTTTTTATATAAGCATGTGCAATTATCTAATAAAATCAATATGAACTTGAGTTCAAGATCTTACGCAAACTTAACGAAAATCGAAGTCGAAACACTAAGAATTTTTAGAATTTTTCTGAGTATGCAGTTTTTTAGATTATTGAATTTAATATCATAAAGTGTTAGTCTTACCCACTTACAAAATATTTTCTAATTTTTGGCAATTTTTTTGTCAGCTGAGTTGCAGATTTTCTTCTTTATAAACAAACTAGCAGACCCGGCACACATTGTTCTGCCCTAAATTTGGTCTATCTGCATACATTTTAATAAGCTTTTTCCGTGTAACTCTGCCCTCCCCACTTAACTTTTTCTTAGTCCTTTTATTCACTCCTCCCTCCGTCTTTTTCGCTTCACCTATCTCTATATTCGTCTCACTCTATCTATTTCTCAATCTCTTTCCCTCTTTTCACTTCTCTCAATTTCTCATTCTTCTGCATCCCTTATTGCCAGTCCCAGAAGTTGGTATCTATTTTGTTCCAGTCCCATTCCGAGCCCCAGTCCTAGTCTTAATCCCAGTCCCAATCCGTCTCTGGTCTACTTCCCGGGAAAAAGTATCGTAAATACTAATATAGGCAAATTTATATATCAAATTTCAGGCAAACCGAATAGTACGTATGTAAATAGGTATATTGGTATTATTAATTCATGTCTTTATTTCGGCTTCGCATGCATATTTATCAGTTTTGCCAGGTTGATGCGTCTAAATCGAATATCACAATGAAAATTACTTTAAAGCTCGCAGCAACAGCTTTCATTTGATATCCATATTGTGTAAACACTGTCTAGGGGTACCTGGGTCCACGTTTTGGCCTATATCTCGAGACCCTAGTCACCCAGGGGTACGAAAAATTCCCCGTATGAAAGTAACCATAAACAGCTTCCATTTGATAACCATATTGTACAAACACATCCCAAGATTACCTTAGCATAAAAAATATATTGAAGAATTAAATTTGTTATATAAATATTAGCATATACATGCAAAAATATCAAAAATAAAACTTTTGTTTAAGAATTTTAAGGAAATGTTCAATATTTTTAACGAAAGAATATTTTTCAAAAGATGTTTGTATTCTTACCCATTTATGTTGCATTAATTTGGCAACAATGCATAAATATATATGTACATATTTCAAGCTGATACGATACGAAAATACATACATATATCCATACATGTAAATGTACTTCCGCAGTTAAATAACGCAGCGAATGCTGTCGCCTGCCCCACTCAAAAGCAATTTTCGCGCACAGTTGACACCGAGCAACCACACACACGCATTTTTTGGTAAAAATGTTACTCTTGTTTAAACAATTTGGCTGATATAAGAAAGGAATCAAGTATTTTTTCTGATGGAGAACGAAGGTAAATATTTCAAAGTTTTACTGAAAAGTAGAATTTTTAAAATCCATCCATCCGTTTATGACTTATAGCTGTGTAAACAAAAATTTTATGATTTTTTACTACATTTTGGCAATTTGCCACGCCTCTATAATATATACCTTCAAATTATATTAACTGTACCATCTCACATAGCTAAGCTTTCAAATACAAACAACCGTTTTAAAATCGGATCCTTCTGTGTGAAGTGATGTGCGTACATGGCATTTAGCGACTTTATTTTATAAGATTTAAGAAGACAGATAGATGGATATAGATAGATATATAATAGATAATAGAAAATTATAGATAAATAGATTACGCTCAAGTGTTTGTAAGGAAGAAAATGCTGAACTCTGTTGACAAAAAAAATTAGCAAAACTATAAAATATTTTGTGAGGGAGTAATACTAACACTTTATGATACTAAAAATTAATGATCTGCAGAGCTGCATACTCAGAACAAAAAAACTCCAAAAATTCTTAGGGGAAATTTGAAAATTTTACAGAAGACTCGTATTTAGAACTCGAATTTACGTAAATTTTGTGAACATATTTAACTTAGGTTTGTACTTTTTTAATACAAATTTGTACAAGTTTTTACAAAAAATAACGAACATTATTTTTCTTACGTGAAACTAATTAAAAACTTCAAAAAAGTCCCTGTTCCAATACTTTTTTCCGTGAGTGTACATACTTCGCTACCCTCTTAATTAAAAAATTCGTGTTAAAAATATATTTAGTTTGCTAAATAACTATGTGTGTGCACTGTAATGATTATTTAACAACCACAACAACAACAACAACAGAAGCTAAGTTCTAACTCCTACAAACTTTGAGGTCACTTGCTTTTAACATTTCAGACCAGCTAACGCTATGCCCAACTCTAACCGGCCACAGTATATAATTTTTTTTAACTGCTTTCATAATAACTTAAATGAATTACTTACAACGAAATAAAAAGTAGTTAATTATCTTAATAATTACACCAGAGCCGAGTCGAGTTCATTTTGCTAACTTATTGGGTTACTTGTAAAGAGTAAATATGTCAGCGGGTATGTGCAAATGATGAGTGTAGTGGCGTAGTTAGACGACAACGTTGGGTGGCTCTAGGCGTTAATAAAATATTAAATTGACCACACTGCACACACATACATAGTTTGCTATTTGTTTGTATGCGTAAAGAAATGAGTATGTATTTAGTATATGGTACTAGCGCAGACTGGCGAAGGCGCCAGCGAGTTTAATTTCAACAATCATTAAATTATTTTGAAGTGGAATTTTTAATTATGTGCGGTGTGCCTCCTTGTTGGTAATTTTTTTATCAAAACTATGGAAACCAAATTAGCCAATGATATAAACTAAACTGAAATGCTTTAGTGGTTTAACCCTCTTAATATAAATATAAGGTCCATTGGTCACCAAACGATAGCCCATGAGTCGCATCTACACAGCCTGCTTTACATACAACACGATCATCAGCAGCAAGATCTGCTCTAGGGCCGATGCACTGGAATGCGATGCATTGCGGTGTGCTACAAATCAGGCTTCCCGGTGGCACGGAAATTCTCGGCTATGCAGATGATATTGTGGTAGTAGCAAAGTGAGAGATCACGAGCAGTAGCTAGGTGGCAAGATCAGTGGGAGGAAAAGGACCTTCACGTTAGTTCGGAGTACATCAGAATCACATAGATATAGAGCGAGCACGGCGGTTTCAAAGAGCATAGAGGACAGAAATGGATCCTTTCCGTCTCCACTCTCCCACCGAATTGGAAAATGCAGAAGACGTAATGTTTCGCTGTCCACGTTTTCTCAGCGCAAGAATCACCCTACACAGAATTTTTGATGAACCCTTCATAAGAAATTCAGTTCCTCTAATATGCAGACCAATAGATTGTTGGCCTACTGTGAGCAAAATGGCCTTTCTAGTTATGACGCGATGATACATACTCAAAGGGAGCTCAGAGAAATGTGCATGCGAAGGAGTGGTGATTAAAAATCGCCTTTCCCACCGTGATGTTGTACCTAATATCAGTCCCAGGGGCTGTGGACACATAAAGAGAATTAGCTTGGTTTTATTAGGCCACCTTAGGGCAGTGTGCTGCCCCAGCGTCAAAGAAAAAAAGAGACAAAAGAGTAAAAGAACAGCAAAATTCAATGTTGCTGAAGTTTTTGCTGTAACCGAAAAGACGCTAACCGAAGGTTTCTGGAAGTGTTACGAATATAGACAGATCATTCCGAATGTAGACGAAGGGTTCTTTTCAATTACTGTGAGATATCGGGACTTGAGTCTTCGAAGGTAATTGAAATAGACCTCAGTTAGCGGCTCATCTGAAACTTGAAACGGTTTTTTTTTCAATCCTGAGAAAATTTTGGGAACGCAAAAAAATTGCGATTTTTGGTAAAAGTAATTTTGACCTGGTTTTTATATCTATCGCCCTTCTATCACTCTTGCCACAAAGAAATCGCAGTCAAAAATCACGTTATTTTTCATAAATTGCGCGATATAGCAACTTCAGCGACATGTGCTATTTGCCAATTTTCATACCGCCCTCAGTTCGAGCTGCGTAAAATTGGCTTTAATTCGGTTCCTGGACACTCGCACTTCGCTAGGGCTGGACACTCGCAGCGCTTTGCTTCAAAGCTTTTGGAGCTAGCTCTTACACTCGCAATTGAAGTGGATGTCCATTGTGCAAGCCCAACCTTAAGTATTATGTAACCGTGCTCTAATCCTAAATATTTCCATCGTGATCAACTACATTTACTATGCAATGCGGCGTCTACGTGGCAGACACTTGCGATTTGTAGAAGCCGCTTGCTCCGATACCGTGGTCCATTTTGAAACTATCTATATAGAGTTAGACGGCCCACTTTTGCATACTATGGTGCCTCTCTAGTCGCTTCTCACCTTTGTCAATGTTCAATGTGCGCGAATAGTAGTTTTTTATCTCTTCAACGCCATACCACTTATTTCAGATTCCAGTATCAAGACTATAGATAGACTATAGATCTGAGTATGATTGATACATGTTATATACATGTGAAAGTCCTTTGGTAACTGCTCAAGGACAAGATTTAGAGCGTCTAATGAACTTGAACACGAGC